>JAPMOR010105665.1:0-12080 GCA_026543865.1 Argiope aurantia | reverse complement strand
GTGACTATCCTTTGCTATCAGTGATCTTGATAACTTAGAAAGGTGACCATCTTTTGCTATCAGTGATCTTGATAACTTAGAAAGGTGACTATCCTTTGGTATCAGTGATCTTGATAACTTAGAAAGGTGACTATCCTTTTTACTTTCATTTGCGAAGTACAAAGAAAATATTGTAAACGTCAAAAATTTCGAATTCGAGATTTTGACGAACCTTTACGTTTCAGACCTCCTTGATTTTGAAAAACACATCTCTGAAAACGTCTGCCTACCCGTGTCAAATATAGCTAAAATGGACTTTGAGCTAGACGGATGGAATTTGGTAATGGTCTTCAAACCAAATTTGTTGATTTCTATCAAATTTTCAGAAAAATCCTTTCACATGAAGTCTGTCTGTCCGGTTGTTCCAAAATAAGCTCATTCGATCACTAAATCGATAAAATTCTGTTCACAGATTTAATACTTACAGTGCAGACTTTTATCTTCTTTGATATTTATATCAATATTATCTCAAAATATCACAGAAGAATATTTTACATCTATATTCTTCTGTGATATTTTGCCAAATCCAACAAGCGATTGACAGTCTGTCTGTCTGCCTGTCTGTAGTTTCAGGAGCAAGTAAATACGACGCTAAAAATGCAATGACTTAAATATATCAAAGATTTTTTTGTTTGTAATAATATTTATTATTATATATTATCTCGCGTTTAGAATTGTTAAATCTTTAAAATGTCATTACAATACACTCCCGAGTATCCGGTCCAATTTGGCGGAAAGCCAGGTCGGATAACAAAAAAGCCGGATAGGTCGAATTTCTATGAACTCATTTTTTTGCCCACCAATATCAGTAGACAAAATTTTTACATCAAAACTCACTGTTATAATATGTAATTTCTCGCTTCTTACTGAGTACTAAATTCTCCGTTTATCTCAATCCACGTAGGATGTGAAAGCGGCTGCGGCGCGGTGAATCATAGAAGCCGTTGCCGGTATCGTATCGAATTAAAATAGAAGTCTTTGTATTGATAATTGATAGGTGTTTATATACTGCACAGTACGTTTCAAGTATTTATAAGATAAAAAGTACGTTAAAGGATTTGAACTATTCACATTTTAACATAGATTCTGCTCTACGTAACTTAAATGCATTAACGTATATCGTAGGCTTCATTCTTAAAAAAATTGACTCGAACTGATTTTATTTTTCATTGATAAACAACACATAGATATGCAAAGACAACCCTAAGATATGAGTCAAAATTTGCAGTTTTTAGTTGTTGAAAAATCAGGCCAGCTAGTACGGAAGCCGAATGGTCACGAACCGGATACTCGAGTTCGAACTGTATATATATCTTTGAATATAATGTTTTTAAAAAGCCATACTTAAAAAATGAAGCCCATTTATTTTGAGATGATTTCACTCACCAGACTTTAATAAAAACATAAAAATAATAAATTAAAGGTTCTCGAGAAATTGATTTTTTTTTAAAAAATATCTTCTATCTTAGAGAAGTATTTCGGCGCACGTGAATCTCAAGCTCATACTAGCATAGAGTGCAAATCGAAAACGGCAAGGGAAAAAAAGATCTTCTAAGAAACTTTTTATTAAAGAAAAAAAAACACCCTTAAACAATCAGATACGAAAAGAAAAAAAAAAGCCACTTTCATGCGAAACTTTACTTTCGTTTTTCATATTAGCTAAGCCAAACAGATCAATTATCGTGAGATATTTACGATGTAAGCGTTAAGCTGCTTTCGCAAACATTATGCAAATGTGCCAACAATGTTGTTTTAACAAAGTTAAGGTTGGCAGCTACGATTCCCTGCTCCCCCCCCCTTTGTCATTGACTTTCAGGTTAATTAGGAAGGAACAGGTGCTAGTTGAAAGAGAATGCAAAAAATAATAAATAAATTTAAAAAAAAACTTTTCTACATTAAGACATTTAGGACAATGTGTAATTGTGGGACTAAAAAGAGGCTATAGCTTATTGTTTACTGTTTTGCATAGAAACACGTTAGATAAAAAAGTTTTATTATCATCTCATATCTGAGAACTTTTAACGATTCGGTTAAATATCTAAAGGCTTTTAATCACTATTACGGAGCAAAATTTTTTTTTTAAAAAATATTCAACTAATGGGACTAAGGTTAATCGAACTCTATGACAATAAAATTGTAAATCTAAACTGCAATTAAATGCGGATTAATTAAGGACTGTCATAACACTGGAACAATTGATTCAAGTGTTTCTAATTCAAATTTGTCGGTAATTTAAAATTTTCTGATCCTGAATTTTCTATCAGCATAAGTATAAAAAAATCATAAGAAAATACTTTTTAGTACTTAAAAGCATCAGTAATTTATAACAATTATCGTGTGGGTTAATTTTTTTTAGGTTTTTAATTCATTTGAGGACTTTGTGTTTTAAAATGTATTACAAAAACTAAATATTAAGAAATTTCTCGTGTTTTATTATCTTTGAACACATCAGATAGCAAGTTAAATTTGATTTTAAAGTTCTATTATGTATTCTCTGCTGCATCGTGTTTGCTGATTAAAATTATTTATTTTATTGGAATAAATACTTTTAAAATTATTGCAAATACTTACAATGAATGTATTTATTAATCATATATTAGTCATTTAAACTTTAAAGCATTAAAAATTTTTCGTTATCTCTTGCTGCATTTAATTTTTGACGTCATTTTTCTGAATCTGAATTTTTAGATCGATTGAATATTTATTATTCCGGTCAATTTCAATTACCAAAGTTCCACCTTATAATGGAAATAATTATCAAAATTTTGTATTCAAAATATCAGTCGAAACTTTCTCCTCTTTATTTAAAAATCAGTTTTACAATAATGTATTTTGTAAATGTGTAAATCGGGACTTTCATCCGCTTGCGTTTAAAATCTTAAATTATTTAAATCATATATGTATATTATTTCTTAAATGCCCATTTCTGAAAATTCAGGACATACAAAAAAATCGTTTTTAAATTGCAATATTATAAGCTGTCATTATTTAAGTAAGGTTCGCCAAAGACATTACCAAATATATTTTACATTTAACAAAAAAAAAGAGGAAAAAAAATTTTTTTTTTTTTTAATGTTCTAAGTTTTATAATAAAGGTAATATTTTCCTTGACTGGAAAAAAAATTATTTTTCGTGGTTATTATTTTTCGTGGTCATATGGTAAATATTAAAATTTATAAAACATAAAAATTTATAAAACATAAAATTTATAAAACTTATAAAATTTAGAAAACATAAAACACTGTGTTGCAACGTAAGGCATTCAGGAGATCGAGACAGACGAACCTGACCTATAAAACCAAGACTTTTCATCCATCTTTGTTTACTGCCAATCAATTTCCAAACAGGCAAGAATAAAATTTTCCAAGAAAAGATGTTACAAAAATCACCCCAGCAGGGCAAAAGATCCCCGAACCCGATAGGAAGGGAAAGTAAGAAAAACTATCTTTTGAGAAGGAAGCGACATCCTCCCACCAACTTTAAGTGCCTCCAGCTACGAAGTTCTGTTTTACAGTGTGTGTGGCGATAAAAACATTTTTTTTTTTTCTTTTTTCCTTCCTTCTATCTCGAGTTCTCTCATTCGATGCAATATTTCTGAACTCTCCTCTGGCGAAGGACGTTGATAAATCGCGAATTCGTAGTCATTCAGTTTCTTTTTTCATCGAACATTTATAAGGAGTGACGCAACCGCACCTGTTTGTGGACTTCCAAGAGTAACCACGCCAGAAGGTTAAGTGGCATGAAAATAGAATGGATTATGAAGTATTCTTAAACTTTGATTGATGTTTTGTAAAATATTTTAATCCGGATAAACAGTATGAATCATCAAAATCCATTATATGAAATGTAGAAAGATTTTTACAATACAAGAGCCATTTTTGGCTTTGCAACTTCAACATGTGCTTCATTAAAATGATGTAAAATCGTTTATATCAGAAGTCATAATATAATTTGTAGTGATAAAAAATCGGGACACCATCTTTTGTTACAATTATATTTACATAACAAATTAAAGTATAAAATAATATAAAATAAATGCAATGAGTTAAAGAGATATAACATTATATATTGCGTCCTTGTTAAACAGCAACAAAACAATTAAGATTTTTTTTCTCGTATAGTGTCACAAAAAGTTCCTTATCAAGCCCAGGAAAAATTTTATATTTTCATACATTTGTTTTAATTTAGAAAAGCAAATATACTGTTCATTCCCCGATTCGGAAACCCTCCGCTCTTTTGCGCATGCGTCAAGTTTTTATTTCGTCGAAAAAGGAAGTGAGCGAATAGACAAAAGGAGATGTTTACATCCAGCAATAGGGTGATCGCAGCTTTTTCATGGAATTAAGAAGAAAGATAACAGCTCATCTTTCTATGTGCTGCCCCTTAGAGAAGTATAAAAGTTCGAAAAACTAAAAAAAAAAGTCTAAAAGTCTCAGGATCCTAAACCGAACAGTACATAGTTAACTGTTGTGCAAATACGAACAATGAAGTCGACTATTTAAAAAAATAACATCTCAATAACATTATGAGCTGTCAGTAAATGCAACTTAAGAGATATACTTAGGTTCAAAATTTAATATAAAATTAGGAATTTTTAGTAAAAATCACACACTAAAACTAATCTTTTTTATTATTCATCATATCAAAATTTGATGCAAATGATAAAACCATATATATAATTTCATTCATCAACTCGTCATGTTTTTGAGAAATCTTGTTCATATACACACAGCAGAAAAAACGCACAGAAATATCGTACATAGATTCCGTCCAAAATTGGATAAAGATATATAATTTTGTTGTAGACACCACATAAAAAAAATTCTTCCGCTTTTGTTTCCACGGTTTCAACTCTCAAATTTGAATATTTGATAATTAAACTTTTTCTTTGTATTCTTCTCATAACAGAAGAAAAAAAAAAGAATAATAAAAATAATTCTTACCAGATATTCTTTTGCTTTAAAATTTTTACACAGTCCTGCATTTCTCCGTGTTTTGAAATGCAAGCAATTTTTTAATGTAATAATGCAATTCAAAAAGTCTAATTTTTCATCGTAAAAAATTTCTTGCTCATATAAAACTAAAAATTTTCATTAAAAAGAGATGAGGGATGGCCTCATCTCTTCCTCTAAAATAATCTGAATAGAGACGTTTTAGTGTTAATGTCACTTTTTTTTCCTCTAAACCAATTTTTTTTGAGAAATTATTTAATATTCTTAATGTTTGAACAAGTTTCTTTATAAAACCATTAAAATTTTGCTTCTTTTTTGGGGGGGGGGGGGGGGGGTTACACTGATTTCTATATTTACAATTATTTACGTTTCAATGCTATTTTACATTCTTAGGTGCTATTTTCTCAAATTTTTATCTTTGATAAAATTTCCTCAAGAAAAACCCCATAAATTAAAATCTAATGCATATATGTTTATACTTGGAATAATAATATCACAATATGTTCTGAAGTTCCTGAACTAGAGAATAAGTAATTAATTCATTTAGAAATATTTTAGTTTTAGTGAATCACAATATGAAAAAAAATATAAAAAAATTCACTTTATTATAAATTGAACTTCAATATTTAAAGAATGGATAGAAATACATAGTATATTTTTTTAAAAAATTCAGGAACTAGGTGATATATTTTTTAATCTATCTGTAACATTTTAAACAAATCATTTGATAAAACATTTGACCTCTAAACTAGAAGATTTTTTTAGCCAAAAAAGCTTTTGTTCCTTTTTTTTTTTAACTTCCTCTTAATTTATATTTTGGTTTTAAAGATGTTTTTTCAGACTCTTTATGTAAATATTTAAAGATATAATTATTTTCTAACAGTTTTCAAAAAATTTATCCCGAACGTAATCACATACCTTAAAAATGAACCATGAGTTGGGTTGAAGGAACAAAACATCAATGATTTAAATATTTTATCTATTCCCAGCACATAACGAAACCGATTACAGAGAGCTAATGTTGTCTGACTCCACCAACAAAACGAATGAATGAGTTTGTTGGGTACCTTCCCAGTTCCATGGAAGAAATACTGAAGAAAAACTGTATTTAGTTAAAAAAAAAAAAAAAAAAAAAAAAACTAATTTTCATTCATTTTCTTTGAGCGTTCCGAGAGTTTGAGCGGTTACAATTGGTCTTCATTTTATTTTTGGTGGGGGTCCAATAATGTCATGGTACTTCTGTGCAGTAGCTTCTGATTCTACTGTGCCCAGAAAAAAGGAATGAAAGTACTAAAGAAAAAGAAACATGCTTTTTTCTCTCTCTTGTTACACGTGCGCTTGCTAAAAACTCGCACGTGTCCCCGCGAGAGGAAGGTCTTCAAACTAACTAGAGTCTATCTGCGAGAATTCCATCCCTGTTTTGTTTCTTCAGTTGTGTCTCGATTTATAGCAGCGGGGATGAAGGAGAGGATGGATGGACTTTCAGGTCAGGGATGTATTAAAAGAAAGAAGATGTTAGAAAAAATCGAAGGAGATTAAGCTCGAAACAGAATTGCTTTTGAAACTGAATAATTTTGTTGTTGTTGTTGCTGCTGCTTAGGTAAGTTTTGAAGGTCTGCAGATTGTTTAGAATTTCAAGGGCAGTTGTGCTCCTTTTGGTGGGTCTACTCAAAATATTAAGATAAAAAATATTTTCTATATTACTGCTTCATAAAGTATTATATTTCAAGACTAGTTAAATGTTCTCTATGCATACATTTTTTTAAATTTAATTTTCATCCGAAAATTTTTATTTACATTCGAAAATGGATAATAATTATCATGAAGTATCCATTTTCCTGAGTAGCCGTGGAGTTTCTGCGTTCCAAATTCTCTTTATTAGCGGACCAACATTAGTAGATTTAGAACGATGATTAAGGGGTATTTCTTAGAACTTTTCATGTTTAATGAGAACATTTTACAATCTTAGTTTCTTCCAAAAAAAAAAGCTTCTTACAAATTACGCTTATGTAAAGTTTTAGTATATATATATATATACTAAAACTCTTGTTTTAGTAGCGCCAGCAAGGGCCAAGAGTACGTCTTAGCTACTCGCGCATCACATTCGCTTACACAAACTCTTTTTACAAGCGGGGGGGGGGGGGCACATTCGCACATCTCACAGAAGAAGAACAACCATGCCCGAACTGGGACTCGAACGCAGTACGCCCAGATTACGGGAAAGACGCGCTACCCCTATGCCAGGACGCCGGTTACATGATGTTCATGTTATTCTTAACAACGAAATTTTTAATGTTACTTGAAAATATTCATTGTTTGGAATTAAAACCTCGTACACAAAATTTTATATATTCCCCAATACGAGTTGAAGATTTCATAAATTGTAAATTTGTTAAATATTCAACAATTTTTATTACATTTACCACGTTTAGTGGTGATATTGTGTAATCAATGGTAGTTATACATAATCGCAGAATTACTCACACTTACCGTAACACACACATATATATATATTCTTTATAATGACAGAATTATTATATATTATACGTTATAATGACATAAATAATATTAAACATTATTAAAGACGGATAAAAATAAATTAATATGGTTATTTGATAAATTACATAAACCATTTTAGGTTGAAGTGGTATCTGTTTATTTAGTTCACTATTATGGGAGAATCTAACTGACGCTTTAACAGAAACTCATCGAATAAGGAAACAACGTATTTTATTATTACTTTTAGTACTAATTTCTGATTTATCCAATTTTTTAACTTCATTTTTGCAACATATTTCTGACTTCTGTTTTAAGAGATCTTTTCAGATTAAAGAATGGGCCGTGGTGGTCTGGTGGTAAGGTTTTGGCTTCAGAACCGGAGGGCTTCAGGTTCGACCCGATTCCATCGAAAAACCGTCGTGTAAGCGGCTCTGGTGCACGCTAAATCCGTCAGAGCCAAACGCCCCCCCGCTTAGAGTGATACGGAAATTTCGAGAAGGGAGTTCGAGATGAGGTGTCATCTTCGTCATCCGAACGCGGTTTAAAATTACGAGGTCCGTCCCAAAATAACCTTAGTTTTGCTTTAAAACGGAACGTTAATATAACTAAACTAAACAAATCTGGTTAAAGAATTAGCTTTATTTTGGAAGATTTCAACGTTAATAATAATTTTATTTATTCACTTGTTCAAGTATTATTCATATGATTAAATATAGCCTCCACAATTGTATAAATTTCGGTCAATCTATAAATATTATATTCTATGCATATTAAAATTTGGGGGGGGGGAGGAGATTATTCAGAAATTAAATTTTACATATTAAAATCTGAATTATGAATTAAATTTAAATATAATCTGATTAAATGTATTTGATTTAATCTAAGTCTTTTAAAACTAAAATCTATTTACTTATAAATATTAGAAAGGAAAAAAAAAAAGAAGAAGAAGGAAACGGGAGCAGGAAAATTTAATCCGAATTCTAAGTAAAATTTTGAACTCATAGGTCTAAAATTCTGACAACTAATACGGAATTGTTGGTGTTTTGAGTCGCGGCGCATAGTTAAAAGAGAGAGAGAGAGGCGGACTTCTTAAGATCTGAATATAGAACTAAGATTTCGTGAAAAAGTCTCCGAATGTTTTCTTTAGAGATAAAACAACATATAAGATTCATAAACAACTAAACGATAAACAATAAAAGCTTTAATTCACAGTTAAACCAGGAAGTAAATCATTTAAAATTACTGTTTTTACTCTGAATTTTTCCTCAATGGGAATATAAATAATAACTACAAAGCGAATGCTATATTTTGCTATAAATCAACTGTCATATAAAATAATTCCGGTAAAAAAAGGTGGAAAATTAATCCATAAAACACTTAAAAAACTGAAGTTTTTTAAAAAATTATATTCATATATAAGCATTGTAAATCCAGCATTTAAAGAAAGAAGAAAATCACTAGAGAAATACATCACTATGATAAGGAAAGGGAAAACTTTTCCGTGAATGGCTTTTATTCCTTTACTGCGTAAGAAATGAAGTTATAAAATAATGTATTGAGGAAAACTGCTAATGCAAACGCAGTCGACGCTACTTGTAAGTTTTCCAAGAAAATTGATTCATTTATAACACAGGTCGGAAAATTCAAACTCGAACGCGGATAATGGAAATTCTGAAGATGATAAAATAATAGAATGTTCCAGATGTGGTGTATGTGTGAATAATAGTTCTGCAATGAACGAAGCAAAAAAAAAAATCATTCAGCTTTTATTAGACGATTTAACAAACCCGAATAAAAAGATATGAAAGCTTTTGAGGATAACCTGGTTTGGTTTGGTTATATTAATGTTTGAAGCAACACTAGGGCTATTTTGGGACGGACTTCGTAATTTTGAACCGCGGTCAGATGACGAGAGGATAACCTGGACACATGTCAGAATATAAAAATGTTTTAAGGAGAAAATATTACAAATTTAATCATAGATTCGTTAAATCATTTAATAGACATCAGCGAACTCAAAGTAATTGCAAATGCGTCGCATGAACATTTTTGCGTTCACCGCTTTATCATTTAATTATAATAATCAGATAGAAGTACTGATTATGATTTTTTTTTTCTTCATGTATAGGCTTCTCTGAAGTTGCTTTCCATATTCCTTTTCGCGATGCTTCATAATTACTAATGTCTTCGAATAATTTTAACGTTCCATTTTATTCATTCCCTTACCTGCTTTATTTTCAAGGTGAAAAATCTATATCTTGACCGTGACAGTTAGTGTCTATCAGCAAACACTTCAAGTTGCCGGTTTTTCAGGGATACTCGCTGCCTGACTCATCCCTAACATGCGTGGGCTAAATTTTATTAGCAGTTCTCGCTTGCTCCCATAAAGATGTCACTTCCAAGAGCCGAACAGAGGTGGATTACGAGTCGCAGAACCCACTCGGCGGGAAAAAGTGTTCTTTTCTGCTTTCTCCAGAATGCTCCAATTAGACCTAATCGACAGCAAATTGCAGCCGCTAAACGCAACAAGACGGCCTCGCTCAAAAGAGCATCGTTTGTGTAATGAAATGTATTGTACTTTGGCGTGTTTATATAAGTCCGCAGAAATTTGCCTTGAAAGTTGGGTCACGTCTAATCTACAGTGATTTATTTAAAGAGATGACACACGACTCATTCGAAGGAGTCTTAAATTAAATCAAGATGTCTTTTGTTCTATAAATAAACTACCTTTAATTCATAATGATTCTTCGAAACCCCGCTTCAGTCTTCATGAGTTTTTTTTTTTTTTTTACTTTTAATTTCTTAAATATCCAAAGGCATATTTGGCCGTCAGGACAAATACAAATACCAAAACAGCACCTCATCACAATTTTTTACGCTACAATCCTCATGTCCCACCCTTGGAGTGGGGAATTGATTAAGTCTAAACAATTATGCATGAAATACGTCCTAGTAGATGATTAAGTTTTAGTTACAGTGGCTCAAAAGTGTTCGTACACTAAAGAAATTTGCAGAAATTGTGTTCTATACTTCTTAATAAACATTTTATTAGTTGGTTTTTTTTAATTAGCATCTTTAAATAGTTCTTAATAAAACTGAACAAATATTTTTATAAAAAATCAAGTAGTATTATTCTAAAAAATAAATAAATAAAAAATGTCACAAAATTAGAACACAAAAGTCTTCGTACATCCAAACATTATTTATTTAAATTCATCATAAAAATATCTTTTGCGGCTTATTTTTCTTCTAAATGAAAAATACACTAAAAGCGTTTGATTTCAGTATTTAATATCACAATTATTTATTCTATTTACTTTATTCTTAGATATGACGCGCATTCGTAAAGAAACGAATTTAGACGTACGAAAATTAATTATATTTCATTTTAAAGCTGGAAAATCAATTAGAGGCATTGCAATTATAATTAATCTACCTCATTCAACGGTGCAAAGCATAATAAAACGTTACAGAGAGGGAAAAAGGATAGCAAACAAGCCTCGTAATGGTCGCCCTCAAATTCTGTCAGCTAGAAGTCAAAGAAATATTGTGAGTAAATTTCTAAAAAATCCACGTCTGAGTGCAATAAAGTTTACTTCACAATATAATGAATCAAATGGAACTTCTATTTCCTGTGAAACTATTCGTAGAATTCTTCGGAATGCTGGTATACATGGCCGTTCTGCACGAAGAAAATTCTTTGTAAGTCAGAAGAACAGAATTGCTAGGCTTAAATTTGCCAAATCTATTATAAACTAGCCAGAGAGCTATTGGAATCGTGTCTAATTTGCAGATGAAAGTAAGTTTAACATCTTTGGGTCGGATGGGAGAATTATTGTATGGAGAAAAAAAAAACGAAGAACTTAATCCCAAGAATTTAGTTGGAACAGTAAAACATGACGATGGAGGTGTCATGGTTTGGGGGTGTATGTCAGCGGCTGGAGTAGGCAATTTAGTATTCATTGATGGTATAATGGATCATAGAGTTTATATAAATATTCTCAATAATAATTTAAAAGTGTCAGCACAAAAATTGGGCATTTTAAACAACTTTGTGTATTACCAAGACAACGATCCTAAGCACACGGCCATGAATGTTCGTCTTTTTTGCCTCTATCATTGCCCTCAAACCCTTAAAACACCAGCTCAATCACCGGATTTAAACCCTATAGAACATATTTGGAAAGAATTAGAGGTGCGAATAAGAAGTCACGACATTAAATCGAAAATTCAACTGAAAGCAGTAATGATCGAAGAAGGAAACAAGATTGGTGCAGAAGTAACCGACCGTTTAGTTAAATCTATGCCCAAACGTTTAAAAGCTGTAATAAAGAATAAAGGATATCCTACTAAATACTAAACATTTATAAAAATTTAGAAAATTTCATATTTAGAGATGTTTTTTTAAAGTGTATGATCACTTTTGTGTCCTATTTTTGTGCAATTTTATTTATTGTTATTTTTAATAAAATAATTTGCATCGTCAATAAAATTTATTCTTCACTGCTTTAATAAGAACTGTGAAAATATGCCATGAAAAAATTTTCATGTAAAAATAAGAATTTATAATGGTAAATAATGAGGTTTTTA
>JAPMOR010105659.1:460434-503306 GCA_026543865.1 Argiope aurantia | reverse complement strand
GAATTTCTAACGACATCATGAAAAAGAGCGGGAAAAATTCTTAACTGACTAGCTTTAGTAAGAAAAAGAAATTTATTTGTCAAAATCGAAAATTCATTGCGAATTATTTTGACAAAGGCTGTAGAATGTTTATATATATATATATTATACTGATTAAAGATAATTCCGTATCTTTTATTCATGGTTATTATAAATGGACAAAAAAATTTGTTTTGATTTTGCAATTCCCCGACGAAATGATGAAGGAATTTTTAACGACATTATGAAAAAGAGCTGGGAAATTATCAACCGAATAGCCTTAGTAGGAGAAAGAAATTGAGTTGTTGAAAAAAATTTATTATGAGGTATTTTGACAAAGGCGGTAGAATGTTTATATATATGCATAGGTTCTACATATAATTTTCTAGCAATCATTATTATTTTTTTAATTATATAAATTATAACAGTCAAAGATAATTTATTATTTTCCATTTCATGGTTTCTATAAATGGACAAAAAAAAAAAACTGTTTTGATTTTACAATTCTCCGACGAAATGGTGCTGGAATTTTTAACGACATTAGGAAAAAGAGCGGGAAAAGTTCTCAATCAACTAGCGTTAGTAGGAGAAAGAAATTGAGTTGTCGAAATGGAACATTCATTGCGAACTATTTTGACAAAGGCGGTAAAATGTTTATATATATATATATATATATATATATATATATTCTAAAAATAATTCTCTTGAAAACAGTTTTTAAAATTATATCATTTTATTGTTTAAAAAATATGGAAAATAAATGAATTTTTATGGATTTGTAATAAATATCAAATGGCATTATTTGGAGTGCCCATGTTTCGCTTGCGTAGAGCAGAACAAGCATAATAAATCTTATAAATTCTTAGTTTAGTTTTCGACTGATTAAGTTGAATCTGTTGTTTTTTCTGTCCAAAGAAACATTTATTAGCCATTTTTATTCTGTTGTCAATTTCTACTCTGAATTTATTATTGTCATTAATCATTTTGCCAAGGTATTTGAAATGATCGACTTTTTCGGAGGTACGGCCATTAATACCTTTCTTGTGGCTTTTCATTTTCTTATTCATCATCCATTAAAAGTGTTAAAATATAAATCTTTTTTGTCTTTTCTTTTCATTTAAAAGTTCTTATGTCGAAAATAGGCAATGAAATTTTAAAACTGCATTTATTGAGCTAGCCATCACATAAAAAGATGCAAATAATATTTCGTCCATCAAGTGATTCTTACTTTCGGGTTGTCGATACATTCTAAACGGACATATTAGTTAACAAACATTGCCTATTTAGCGATATGAATTAGGTCATTATAGAATATTATTCAATTGTTGTTTTTTCTCTTGCCATACTTATTTTTAGATCCACTTTTTCTTGGTTCGAATTTTTATAGTATCTCTAAGAACGTAGAATTAGCCAATTTCAGTTAAAAAAGCATTTATTAAAAAAAAATTTCCTTATGCTTTTTTTTCCCCTTTTGAAATGGCATCATTATGTCATTGAAAAAAAATGAACAAAAATTTATAAATATATTAGCTGTATAAAATACTAGCGTAATTTATACAGCTAAAACAAACAATAGGCAATTTTTAAATTAAAGTTTAGTTTAGTTATATTAACGTCCCGTTGTAAAGCAACACTATGCCTATTTGGGGACGAACCTCGCAATTTGGAATCAGGTCACGAACTTGAAACCCTCAGTTCTGAAGCTAGACCTTACCAACAGGCCCCCACTGTGCCCTTAAAATTAAAAAAGACAGCAAGGATTTATTTTTAATATTTAAGAGTTTCGAGAAGTTAAAAGTTTTCACATATTTTTAAAAATACAATGACAACAATAATAATAATCATATTTAAAATTTTAAATAAATTAAAAAATAGTTATTTTAATAAATGATGAAGTAATTTTAAGAAATAATGCAATGTACATTCAGCACAGCAATTATATTGTTAATTTTAAAGCTTTTTTTTTCTTTCTAATTTATATATAAGGAATTCAATATTTTTTGAGAAAGAAATTACCTATTAAAACATGGATAGTTATAATCTGGTTTTGAATACCTTTCTTATTAATTTAACAAACTAATTTAGAAAAGAGAAAACCACGTCGACAAACAAACTAACATTTTTTGAATAAAAATTACATTTGATAAAAATTTTTTTTAATGATTTACATGCCAACTAAAATTAGAATCAAATTCTTTTTAATTATTTTCATTTAGTTTAAGAATGGAATACGTAGCAAATTTAAATGGTCAACAAGGAAAAGAGAGCATTTCTACTCCAGAGCAGTGCCGCGTCCTACAGATAGACGAAGAAGAAATATCAAAAGAAACATCCAGTCTTATGGAGTAAGTTTCAAGGTTTGATTCTATTATCAAAACTGGTTTAATTCATAATAAATTAAAATAGCTATTCATTCAGATTTTAGAAAATATCTAAATCATCAGCTAAACAACATCTATATATTACTTGGTTAATCTTGGGAAAATTCTTTGATTTTTCAGAATCAAATATTAACCCTTATCACTCCTATGTACAGTTTGGCTGCGATATATGCAGAATGCTTCGTTTTCACATTCTTGTTGGATAATGATCAGTACAAAGGCCTTATAAAATCAAAAACTTTCATATTAATTTTAATGAATTACAACAAATATTCTAAGATTTCTGAGCACTACTCCTATATCCAGTCTGGCCACGATTGTGCAGAATGCATGGTTTTCACTTTCTTGTTGGATCTTGTTGTTCAAAGGCCTTATAAAATCAAAAAAAAAAATTCTTATTAATTTTCATAAAATACAACAAATTTTCTAAGATTTCTTAAGCACTTATACTCATATATGAATAATAATGCATCCTATATTTCTACAAAGTGCAAAGCGTTAACAGAAGAATGGCAATTTCATATTATACTTTTAATTTTAAAGATTTTTTTACAGCTGTTATATAAGGAATTCAATACTTTACTATAGATTAAAAAAAAGTTTTTTAATGATTTACATGCAAACTCAAATTAAAATAAAAATCTTCTTAATTATTTGCATTTAATTTAAGAATGGAATGCTTAGAAAATTTAAATGGTCAACAAGGAAAAGAGAGTATTTCTACTCCAGAGCAGTGCCGCGTCCTACAGGTAGACGAAATCGAAATATCGAAAGAAACATCGTGGCTTTTGGAGTAAGTTTCAAGGTTTGATTCTATTATCAAAACTGGTTTAATTCATAATTATTTAAAATAGCTATTCATTCAGATTTTAGAAAATATCTAAATCATCAGCTAAACAACATCTATATATTACTTGGTTAATCTTGGGAAAATTCTTTGATTTTTCAGAATCAAATATTAACCCTTATCACTCCTATGTGCAGTTTGGCTGCGATATATGCAGAATGCTTTGTTTTCACATTCTTGTTGGATAATAATCAGTACAAAGGTCTTATAAAATCAAAAAAAAATTCTTATTAATTTTCATGAAATACAACACATTTTCTAAGATTTCTGAGCACTTCTACTCATGTATGAACAATAACGCATCCTGCAGCTCTACAAAGTGCAAAGCGTTAATAGAAGAACAACAATTACATATCAGACTGTTAATTTTAAAGTTTTTATTTACGGTTTATATATAAGGAATACAATATTTTTTAATAAAGAAAATATCTAGCTTATTAAGGAATGAATAGTTATAATCTGATTTTGAATATCATTTTTATTTCTAGTAATATAACAAACTAATTTAAGAAAAACACTCAGACAAACAAGCTAGCATTTTCTTTCTGTAAAAACTATTATAGATACATTTTGTTATATAATTTACTTGTAAACTTAAATTATAAACAAATACCTTTTCTTTATTTGCATTTAGTTTAGAAACTGAAGGCTTAGCAAATATCCCGGCTGACAGTTTAAATAGTCAGAAAAGACAGGGTGGTATTTCTTGTCGAGAGCCTTTCTATGTCCTACAGATAGAAAGAGAAGAAACACAGAAGGATCATTCAAGTCTTTCGGAGTAAGTTTTAAGATTTGATTCTATTATCAAAGCGACTTTCATTCATCATAATTTAAAATAGTTCTGCTATTAATTCAGATTTTAGAAAATATCTAAATCATAAGCAAAACAACTGCTGTTAATTACTTGATTGCTCTCACGAAAATTGTTTTGATTTTTCTGAAACTAATATTAATCCTCATCACTCCTATGTCCAGGCTGGCTGCAATCGTGCAAGATGAATCGTTTTCCCATTCTTGTTGGAAAGTGATTAATATTAAAGCTGTATAAAATCAAAGACTTTCATATTAATTTTCATGAATTACAACAAATCTTCTAAGATCTATAAGCACTGAAAGGAATCATTATACTCATAGATGTATAATAATGGATCGTATAGTTCTATTACAGAATCTACTCCAGACTATTACAGAATCAATTATCAAAGAATAGATAGGATTTGCACATTTCTAATACTTAAGTAACCTCCCTTGGCAACCATTTGATTCGTTGAGATGAATGATTGCTAAAAATTACATTTATTTATTTTGGGTAATGGTTTCATCAGCAAAATATTTTTAAATTTCAAACTTTGGATAGATATGTATTATCACGCAATTTTAGAAGCTGAATCATTTTGCACACTGTGCCCTCAATTTTCTGTCAATAAGTTTAAATATACAATTTTATCACAGAAAGAGCAGCAGTGTGCGAAAATAGGAGCATTTTAACAATTTCCCGCCTTTCTTTGATTCATAAATAAAAACTTAATCTTAAATACAACAAGAATTTTTATTAAAAGCATATTTTTATACTGAAATCTACTGAACATGTGAAAATAAGCAGAATATTACTCTCTTGATTATAAGAAATAGCGGGGAAATATCATGTCGAAACATCTGTAACAGCAATAAAAACAACTTCAGTTTCATTTCAATAATGAAATACATTGTTGCAAAATATACTTGAATTATTATTAAAAAATATATATATTTAAATGTTACGATAGTATAAAAATAATTTTTGTGCTATAATATTTTTTGGACATTTTGGTGGAAAAACGACGAAATTGCTCATAATTTTTTAATAATTAAAATTCTTATGACGATTTCGAAAGAAAAAATCTGTCCTTCAAGTTTGATAGTTCTAGCAGCTGGATCGTAAAACGCCAATAGGTAGACATAATTCTTCACTGGTGCAGACAGCTTCAAATGGGCCCTGGGCCTCCTAAGAATTCCAATCCATGCTGTCTTGTTAGCTAAGGTTTTCCAATTTGTCACCTTAGTAGTTTTAAAGTTTTTTTCCAGGCAGTCAATACACTTAAGTTTTGGTCTCCCTTTTATTCAGGTACCAAATGGTTTAGTAAAAAAGAAAAAAAAGTGCCAGGAATACGAATATTTATACGGAGAGCCTGTTCGATCTGCGTATAATCTCCAATCCATAAGAGAAGCTGTTAGAAAGTGGCTTAACAACTTGATTTAACCTAATAATGTAGTGCAGAATGGGTTAGATAACTTAAGTTATTTGTTAAAAAAGAGAAAAAAGAAATGAAATAATAATAATAATTAAAAAAAATAAGAGAGTTAGAGAAATATTTAATGAAAATAAAAATATGGGAGTAGTTGCTTAATAGTAGGAGTGTTATAAACAAACAATGACTGGTCAACAATTCGAATTTCTCATCAGTCAGTCCAGAGGGGAAGGTGGCAGGGTGCTAGGAGCTGGAAGGTTCCTGGGTGTCAGGTGGATCGAAATACGGTTTCGGTTTTTAATTAACCCTTTTTCTTTCCTTCACAATTTAATTTTTCTTTTTCCAAATGGAGGGTGAGGTTTACAATTGTGTGCTGAGGATGGTATTATCCATCGCTTCTGCGAGGATGAAGAGTTTGTTTTGCGGGTTATTTTCTTTTTCTAGTTTATTAAGGAAATCTTTGATGTTAGGGATGACTTGCATTATTATTTTTAGATGCTTAACAAGTAAAAAAAAAAAGGTGAAGTGATATAAAGGCATACAAATATTTCTCTTTATTGATAGTAGAGATTTGAAGCCTTTTAATATGTTTAATATAAAAATTCAGTTTAATAATTAGTAAAAATAAAAGCAGAGACTAGATTCTCAGTTTCTAAAATTGCCTTTTGAACTTAAAAATCAACTTGTAAGTATAAAAATGTAATTAAAAAAACAACCAAATGGAGATCTATTTTATATTCAGACACAGCAGATTTATGAGAGAAGTGCATGAACATACTGAAAATTAGGATGTCGCACGTTTTATTTTATTATGCCTTGTTGCTGATATAATGCAAAAGTTTAGAGAAGAGGCGAGAGATCAGATGTCGCTTTAATCACCTCACAAAATTATGCGATTACAAAACAGCCCTAATATTGCTTCGCAACAGGACGATCATATAGCTAATTAAACAGACACAAACCACGTTATCTTGGGAAGCTGATTTCAAGTTTTTTTAATGCCATATCAAAATACTTTTTTTTTTCTGTTGTTTAGCTTATTTTCAGATATATTAACTGATATTCTGAAACAAGCAATGTTAAGAAGAGCGGTGGATTTCCGATTAAAAAATTAGCCAGCAGCCGAGGGCTCTAGACTAAGAGGGGGGGGGGTACAAACACGTCTATAAAATTTTTTGTTAGATTACTTGCTTCATTATCTCAAAAGAGATTTAAAAAAATAAAATAGAGATTTTTAAATAGTAGGTTTGCATTGTGTCCTTGAATTATTAAAATTATGACTAATTAAATTGGTTACGTAAGTTGAAATAAATCACAATATGTTAAATTAAAAATTAGTTGAGACGTGAAACTACACTGGTGTGCAAAACTTAAGCAACAATGCAAATTTTAAGCAAATAGCCATGAAATTGCAGAAAAGGAGTTCTTGCGATCAGTACAAAGAACACGTAATTCAAGAGAAAGGTCATGCGTATGCAAATATCAGGAACAAAACGTCACAGGCGACATGAGCGTACGCAAAATACGTGCGGAAGGCGCGCAGCTCAACACTACAATAAAAGGAAGGACGGAGACGCAATTAAAGACATTCGCTGCAAGTGCACGTGAGTTAATTCGTGAAATATGGCTAGCAGAAATCACCTGGACGATTTCACACGTGGAAGAATGATCGGAAAGATGGAGGAAGGGCGTAGTGTGACCAGTGTAGCTGAAGAGTTCGGAATCAACAAAAGTGTCGTTTCGCACGCTTGGAAAGCCTTCCAAACCACAGGTACAGCTGTGAGAAAGGTTGGTGGTGGTCGCCCCAGGAAAATAACTGCAGTGGATGACCGACATATCGTCCTGCAGGCGAAAAGAACCCGAAACCAGTCAGCAAGCGCCATTGCTCAGCAACTGTATGCAGTAACAGGGCGACAAGTGTCGCGTTTTACTGTGTTCAGACGCCTTCACAAAGTTGGCCTATTCGCCCGCCGTCCTGAACGCTGCATCTCTTTGACAGTTTCCCACCGGCGGCACCGTTTAGAGTGATGCAGGGAGCACAAGAACTGGACTTCTCATCAATGGAGTCGCGTCCTCTTTACAAATGAGAGTCGTTTTAGTGCCATAAGCGATTCCCAACGCCAGTTGATTTGGAGAGAGGTCGGAACACGGTTTCGTCCCTGTAACATCACGGAAAGAGACCGTTTCGGTGGTCCTGGAGTTCTCGTCTGAGATGGCATTATGATGAATGGGTGGATTGAGCTCCACGTTTTCGACAGAGGTTTTGTAACTGGAGATCGCTATTGTCAGGAGGTAATCCTTCCCCATGTGCCTCTGTTCCGACGTGCCATTGGATCAGACTTCGTTTTTATGGATGACAATGCACGGCCACACAGGACTCATGCTGTTGAGGAGCTCCTGGAAAGTGAAGATATCACTCGAATGGATTGGCCGGCGTGCTCCCCTGATTTAAATCCGATATAACATGTGTGGGATGCTTTGGGGAGACGCCTTGCGCCACGATTACATCCTCCTGGGAACACCCAACAACTTAAACAGATGCTGATTGAAGAATGGGCACTCTTACCTCAAGAACTGTTGGACAATCTGGTGCTGAGTATGGGGAGACGGGGCGAAGCAACCATTGCAGTAAGGGGAGGGATATCCCTTACTAAGGAATATCTGCTTGCTGTTCTTCCTCTTCGACAGACAATCATGTGTAACGATACTATGAGTAATAAAGCCTTTTTTTGTTTGATTCCATACTGTATGCATTGTATTCATTTCTGCGCAACTATGCTTTCGTCATTCTTTCAGAACAAAATGCTGTATCTCATTTCTGAATTTCATGTCTCTCAGATGATTTCTCGTAAAGTTATGGCAAAAAACATACCTGTTGCTTAAGTTTTGCACACCAGTGTAATTTAATCATTTATCAAATGAAGAACATCATTTATCAAATCAATATATGTTGCCCGGGCCTTCAGTAAATTCAAATGCCCACAAATGATTAATTTCGCCACTGGCTTGAACAGAATTATTTGGAAAGGACGTTTATGATTTTGAGCAGAGGTTAAATGACGAGGACGCATCTAAATGGGCGGGAAAATGCTGGGTTGAGAGAGGACGTCATCCCTCACAGTGAAGAATTTCCCAGTAAGCAACTGCCTAAGACGCCGGGCTGAAAGCAGGTCGCCCAGTTGAAAAACTTTATTTTCGTACTTGCCAGATAAATAAAGTTAAAAAAAAAATACAACTTCTGTGACTGATAAAATAATGAGATAATATTAACGCATAATCAAGTATAATATTGTTCAGATTCCTATATATATATGCTTCAATTTTATTTTAATGACCATTTTATATGTAGGTAGGATTGAAAAATATTCATACGTAATTAGTATGTAATTCGTGTCTCGGAAATATTTTGGCAGAAAAAACAAGATTTTTCAAAAACAAAAAAGAAAAACTACCGAGCTAAGCTCGATCTCCCTGGTGCAAGTTTTATATTTATGTTTTTTTTTTGTTTTTTTTTTTACATACATCGAAATTGCCTAATTTGATTGTTGACTTGCATTTTCATTGACTTTTTTCTTATCTTCCAAGCTAATTTTTTATTTTTTTCATTTCTGATGATTTTTTTTTGTATATATATATATATATATATATATATACTCATATACTCAAGAGCCAAAACATTATGATCACCCCTACATTTTGCAATGAACTCGCCTGGATGACGTGGAAGACACGTGATCAGGTGGAAGTGGTATTTAACTGCTGCTGGAGAGTCTGAAGAATCATTCTTTCACTTACTTATGTGTGTGATGGGAAAGGTTGCGGATCTAAGCGACTTTGTTAGAGGGCAGATTGTAATGGCTCGAAGGCTCGGAGCAAGTATTTCCGAAACTGCACGACACGTGGGTTGTGCGCGATCTACAGTTGTTAGTACTTATGCAAAGTGGATGAATGACGGTGAAAGCAGCAGTAGACGACATGGTGTTGGACGTCCACACGCTATCAAAGAAAAAGGTCGTCGGAGACTGTCTCGCATGGTGAAGCAAAACCGGAGCCAGACAGGGGCTCAGCTGACAGCCCAATACAATGCAGGGCCAAGTAGAATAGTATCGGAGCACACTGTTCAGCGGACACTGTTGGATATGGGGCTACGCAGCAAACGCCCCACTCGTGTGCCTTTGCTGACCAAGTGTCATCGCCAACTGCGCCTGCGCTGGGCCCGGCAACATCGTGACTGGTCCATGGATCAGTGGGAGAGAGTTACCTGGTCAAATGAATCACGGTTTGTCATGTATCACTCCGATGGCCGTGTCAGGATACACCGTCTTCCAGGCGAACAGTTGCTCCCTCAATGTACAGTAGGTCATACACAGGCCGGTGGTGGCGGTATTATGCTTTGGGGGACGTTCTCTTGGGCGTCTCTGGGACCCGTGGTTGTGGTAGAGCATACCATGAATGCTTAATACCATGAATCTGAACATCATTGCGGACCAGTTGCACCCTTACATGGCCTCTGTTTTTCCAGCTGGAAATGGAATGTTCCATCAGGACAACGCCCCGTGTCACAAGGCTAAAATTGTGTTGGAGTGGTTCCAGGAACATGAGGCTGAATTCCAGTTAATGTCCTGGCCGCCTAACTCACTAGATTCTAATCCGATAGAACGCCTTTGAGATGACATGGGACGGCAGCTCATAGTTCAAAGACCACCAATTCGCAATATCTCGGATTTGCGTGACCGTTGCTTAAACATTTGGTACAATCTGTCTTCGGCCATCTACCAAGGACTTGTGGCATCCATGCCAAGGCGGGTTGAAGCTGTGTTGCGCACCAAAGGTGGGCCAACTCGTTATTGACAGGTGGTCATAATGTTTTGACTCTTGAGTGTATATATATATACATATATTAAAATCCGTTACTTTATTTTTTATTGATATGATTGATTTTTTTTTGTCTTTATCCATAGTATTTTTGTACTATTTGTTGTTTGCATATTTATGTATATTTGTTTTCTTCTTGTTATATTAGGCGCTGCTGCACTGGTTGGTGTTGGATGTTTTGGGTTTTTCTAGGCATTTTTACAGTCTACTTCCTCGGAAATTTTGGATATGCTCTGATTGTCTACAGGACTACCTATAAGAATACCAAAGATCTTTTATACCACCTAGGATCAACTATTTTAAAATCAATTTCATTGTTATTCTTTTTGCTAATAATAGCGCTTGTGGGATGTCTAAAGACTTGCTTTAAAAAGATAACTAATAAAACACAGTAAGCTAAGTTTAAAGAGTATTTTATTACTTCATGAATTGTATTAGCCGTCTAGATTCATTACAATTGATTTGTTAAAATTCAAAGTAAACAAAGCAACAGTGTTGTTGCATTTTCGGTATTTTCAATAAATATTTCATATCTTAATGTTTTCATTTCTTGCCTTTACTACTTTGATTGGAAAAGGTATGTGGAAATGTATTAGGGTGTCCAATAAGTTTCTTTTCTATTTCTTATATGAAATGAATTCACAATGTTTACTGTTTAAGATATTATTTATTTTGTTATATAAGAACTCTTTTGCTCTATTACCTTCTTCCATCTCTCAGGAAGCCTCATTATGCCTCCTTTTTTAAATTGTTTTTTTGGAGAAGAAATGATACTCGAGATGCGCTTTTATTTCGATGATGGATTTAAAGCACTTATCGCGAGGAGAATTTTTTAAGAACAGGAAGAAGTAATAATCAGATCTGGAGAATATGTAGAATGCAGTAAAACATCCCAATCAAACTGTAAGAGCTTTTCTCTTACGACTAATGCAATATGTGGTCTCGCGTTACCACTAGGAAAAACAACGCCTCGTTGGTTCATTAATTCTGGTCGTGTTTTTTTTTTTTTTTTTTTTTTTTTTTTTTGCTATGGCAGCTTTCTGTTGATCCAGTTCAGTTGATCAGACCAGTATTTCGTAGAGTTTATTGTTTCATCTTGAGAAAGGAGCTCGTAGAAAATTACGCCTTTCCAATCCCACCAAATAGACAAAAGAACTTTTTGATGAAAGTTTTAAAAGAGACTGCAGCACAAACGAAACGTCCTGTAAAAGAGCTCTGGTACGACTGAAACAGATGACATAGACGACTAATAGATAAGCCTGCATGTTTGCTCAAGCAGAGCCAGATAAAGCCATTCATAGCGAGATGAGAAAGAAAATTTTGGGACACCCTAATATTTATAATATAGAATATCTTTAAAAAAAATCCTTATTTTTTTTATTGTATGTTTTTTTTTAAATTCATACCTAACATATACCATCTGCGTTGCAGTGGCGCTCATTCAATTTATAAGTTATTAATTGTTCAAGTAATAACTTCTGAAAATGTTTCACTATGCTAAGAATAAATTTGAAATTTGCAGATATGAAGAGAATAGACTGATAACTCTCTTTAAAGTTTGAATATCAAATTTAAGGATTTTTCTTTTTATTTATTTTTATATGAATTAATATAATTGCAAAAAACTAAACTAAATTATTTTTTTTATCTGTCTTAATATGTTATTAGTTTTGGAATATAATTTAACACCTTATGCAATGAAAATAAAATTTATTGCAATTTAGCGTATTTAAAACATGATAAATATAAGTATATTTGATTTTAAAAAAATGTTCGAATTCACAAAAATTGGAATTTACTTTTGGGATACCCTGAACTTTTTATTTTCTTTTGTCAGAAATATGCAAAGCGAAAATATCATAATTATAAATATTTACCATTGAAATATTACAGATCTCCATATTCTGTCCTCCCTGAAATCGAAAAAATAAAGATAATACCTCCCCCTTTTTTTGCGCGGGGGGGGTTCTTCTCTGTCTGTAAACATGATTCAAATCAAGGACGAATTAGAGGAAATTTCGCTTTTAAGTCTAAACTGGAAATTTTTTTGTCAAAATTTGGATACAATCTATGGTAGAAGGGGCTGTCTATCCTGCAAATAAACCTCCATAGCTTAAGAAGATGGTGAAAATTCTTCTTATCAACAGAATGTTAGACAGTCGTCAAATTTTAGTCGGCTGGCTGTCAATCCATTCATGTGTATAGGCAGTGACTGATTTCTGATTAAGCAGCAGCCTAAAGCCGCTAGGATGGACGATCGAAAGTTTAAATAAATAAATTTATTAAAAATTCTACTTTTTGGGTTATAAAGTATTAGAAAAGTATGCTCATACTGAAGTACCAAATTCATGCTTATGTAATCGTAATGCTTATTTAATTGTAGAAGAGAAATTTTCTGAATTCAATGCTCTATTTTAGGAAGGCGCTTAAAAAACGATTTAGAGATAACAAACTACAGGATCCTTACTTCCCCATACGAGAAAGATGAGCCTTTAAACAATTGATACAGTATACAGTAGGTTTTTTTCCCCTCCCCTTTTAAGTAGCATAAATGTCAGAAGAAAATTACTTGTGAGAATAAATTGAATGAATGCTTTACGCTTTACTTGAATTATTGGGTTGTTCGGAAAGTAATTTCGTTTTTTCCCGACAGAGGATTTAATGGTATTTTTTTTGCACCCAACTTCACATTTAAGCCGTATAATTTTTATATGCTTTGAGAGCCCATATAGCAAGGCCTGTTTGTGAAAAATTCCAATTAATTCTACTCAGTAGTTTTTGGTTGGTGCCCTTTTAAATATGGAGAGCGATAAGCAGCATTTTCGACATATCTTACTGTTATACTACAGAAAGGGTAAAAATGCTGTTCAAGCCAGAAAGAAATGGACCGATGTGTATGGAGAAGGTGTGTTGACAGTAAGCCAGTGCCAGAACTGATTCGCTAAATTTTTTAGACGGTAAAACCTTCACCTCAAATGAGGAGGTCAAAAACCACCTCGATCAGTTTTTTGGCAGCAAAGACCAAAAATTTTATGAGCGTGGAATTATGCTACTACCAGAAAGAGGGCAAAAAGTGTTGGACCAGAACGGTCAATATATAATTTAATAAAGTATTTGTTTATTATACGAAAACTGTCTTTCATTTCCATAAAAAAAACGAAATTACTTTCCGAACAACCCAATAACTAAACCAAATTAATAATCTTTGCTCATTTTAAAATGCATTTAAAGTCTTAAATATTTCCTCTTCGTGTCTCATAAAATTCAATCATTTCTGTTTTTATAACGGAATATCATATAATATTTTACAATATTTTCTTTTTTCCCACTTTTCCAACAAAACTGAGAGAGAATGAATATAAATTATTTTAAATTGAATGTATTAGATTATTATGACAGTACATATGCGAAATATCATGAAATAAAATATATTTTCAAATTAGAAACAGTAAAAAATGCAGTACTTTGAGGTAGTTGGAAACGGGCGTTAAAATAAATTCTGAGGCAATACGTAGTAGTTTCTTTTATATCTTATATATTCATTCAAAACAAAATCTTTATTGTGATCAGAAACCAAAAGCAGATTTTTCCTAACTACCCCATAGACTCTGACGGGGTGGGGAGGACTAATTGAGAGCATACTAGAGTAACTATGAATGTCGCTGAGGCTTGTTAATTAATAAATTTGAAAAAATATATGGTTTAATGAAACTTTCAGAATATGATTATCCATTCTCATAAAATATAGGCTCATTTTCCACTCCATATAATCATCTTGAATTGAAGAGAATGACAAAATATGCCAATTCTTTTCCAGTTACACTATTAAACTCTATATAATTTACAGAATCGAAGTAAAAAGGATGTTCTTGCCCCAATTTTCGCGAAATTCGGAAATACGCTCAAACTGAAAATGCCCGATTATATTTGTTCATACTGTGTCCTGGCGAATGTCGACACATACCAAATATGACTGTGAAAGAACAGATATTTTTTTAGATTCCTTATTTCTCATCTGCAAACATAAATGATGATATTTCCCATGCACAGGTGGTAAAGTTAAATAAAATATTTCCGTTACGTTAAAACAAAAAATACAATTTTTAAAATCATCTGTCAAACGGGATGAAGCTTACATAACAACACATGTTAATAATCTGTTGAAATCAAACCGAAAAATAGATTTTAAATAAGAACAGAAAATCATACCAATAATAAAAAAATTCGTAAATTATGTGATTTTCACGTTGCATAATCTCATTTATTGCAACAACTTGAAACTGTTATGGCACAAGAGTCTTTTCCTTTTGCCACAGCAGGAACACTTCTTTCAGCAATAACAAAGCGTATAGCATCCTAAATTACTATAGTTTCACAACAATATCTATAGAATGTTCCATTTGATAGTATTTACTTAAATTTAGACACAAATTCATTAAAATGTTATTAATATTTTGTATTGGCTTGCAATTTTATACATATATGTATTATAACTCCACAGCCTATTCTGCTAAAAGCTTCGGATTGTATATCGAAAAAACGCAGCCCTATATATTCATTTTTTTCTGTTTTTAATGGCACAATTAGCTTTTCTTTATTATTAATTTTGAAAATGCTTTAAACTTCTACAATCTAAAGGTGTATTGCAGCGAGTCTGAAGCAGAAATTCTTTTAGAAAGTATTTTAGATTACTTTACTGAAAAAAATAATAATAAACGGGTGTTTCCTCATTTATTTATAGTTAATACAATTGCTGTCCAAGTAATAATAAAAAAAGTAGCTGATGTAATTTTCCAAAAATTTTTGCCATACTCTCCAATAAAATTCTAATACATCCCCCCGCATAAATTTGCGGATCTTAGGTAAGGCCGGTTTTACTTCGTCTATTGTGTGAATGTGCATTTGTAGCTCTTTTCCCGACTGATTAAAATCAAAATTTGACATCGAATGAACCACAAGATTGCATATAGAATTTCACTGATTCAAGTCATCGCGTTTACATATATGCGGAGGTACAGATCATAGACAGTCAATCTTTTGATAGATCTGTTTCAAAATTTAATACGAACCTACACTTCAAATTCCAACCTATACACCAAATTTTATCTATGCAGCTATTTATATTTTGTAATTATCAAGTCCACTTTTACTTGAACAGCTATTCTCTGAATGGCTTTCGTTCAAAATTCGATAGAAATATGTAAATGTAATATAAATTCCATATACCAAATTTCATTAATTTAGATCAAAATATTTTTGTTATTGCGTTTATAAACAGACAGTCATAAAATATATTATGATTGTCTGTTATTATGAAAATAAAAATATGCAAAAATGTATTTTTTCTTTCAAACTTAGAGAGGTCTAAAATATGAAGATTCATAAAAATCTCAAGTTCGAACTTTTTTTTTTTTTTTTACGACTACAATACAGAAAGTATTATATATCGTATGCGTGATAGTAAAAATGCATGCAGATATAACAAAATTGACGGCCTGGTACCGACGTATTTGACATGTGTCCATATTCGTCGGAGAACATCGACTTTTATAGAGACGCATCCAAAATTCTAATTTTGAGATTTTGTACACTTTTGCTTTCTCGATAGCAACACATTATTTTAATATTTTCAAAATATAATTATTAATTACACGTTGAAGACTCATGCCATTCTGGAATGTTAATTCAGGATTTTTCCATATGTTAAAAGAAGGCATATCGATCTTAAGTGAGTTCAAAATCTGAGTCATCTTTAAGGTAAATGACTACACTGAAAAAATCGACATTTTTTTTTTTTCTTTCTATTTAGAAACTTGTTCTATAAAACTTTTTTTCTAATTTTTTTCCTCTAAGTTTAACCTTTGGGAAGTTATATTCATTTTTATATTTGTTTAATAGATATTTTAATGCTATTTTAGATCTGTAAATGCTATTTTCTCAAATCCTAAATTCTGGCAGAATTTTCTTAAGGAAAAACTCCATTAATTAAAATCCAAGCATATTTATAATTCAAATTTAGTACATTAATTTCTCAAGATGTTTTGCAGATCCTGAAATAGAGAGTAAGCAATATGTTCATTTAAAAAGAGCTTATAGTTGTTTCAAAGTTTCATAATTCAAAAAAATATATATATTTATTTAATCATCGAATTGTAATATTTAATGATTGGATAAAAACACTGAATATTTCTTTATTCGGAAATTAGTTAATATGTTTTTTTAAACTATCTACAAGGTTTTGAATAAATCATTTTATAAACTTATGAATAGAAGGTTTTGGCGTTTTTTTTTCAGCCTAGAAAACCGTATTTTTTCAATGTTTTAAAAACCTTTTGGGTTTATTTAACTGATTTATTATTGTTTCATAGGTGTTTTATTTATTTATTTTTCAATCTAGTTTATACAAAAATATAAGAACGGCGTTTAGTTTAACAAAATAAAATATCCTGTATTTTTTATTAAGGATACAATGCAGAAAATGCAATACAATGCATTACATAAAAAACAAAACAGTGCCAGGTCTTAAATTAAAATGTGTTACATTCTTTTAAAATCTGAAGTTTAAAAATTCCCTGCTTAGGATACCATTAAAAATGAACCAGCTGGTTGAAAAAGATGGTGAATTTATAATAAAGGCTAAATACAGGAAAAAGCTTCTATTTTGGGTAGAATGTAATTACGAACAAAATCAAATAATCATGAAAAATGCAATTGGTATAATTGTGGTTACGATAAAAAGTAGAAATACAAATTACAGAAACCGGTTTTAATAAAATTTCCTTACGCCTTGTGGAGATTTGAAGAACAAAAATACAAAAAATTACAACATAAAAGAATTTTTTTTAAAAAAGAATTATTTGATTTTACCTTATATACTTATATGCCTTTGTATATTAGCCATTTAAGCAAACATATTAATTTAAATCAAAAAAGGAATAAGATTGTTTTAGACAATCAAAAGAATCTACGCACAAACAAAATTGAGTTAAATGTTAAGTGACTTAAATCTTTGATTGAAATACCACTTTTACACTCTGGTCACAATTCGATGAGTTTCCGAGAAGATTACTATTTTTTTTGTGTCTTCTTCTTCTTTTTCTTCGTTTTTTTGATGTATTTTCTGTCTTTTTTCCTGGATCAGTGCTACAGCTTGCCTCCGGGTTCGATGTTGGAAGCGAGTCTACTTCATCCTGTTTCTTGGTTGGCAGATCGCCTTCATTCTCTTTCTTGACTGATGGATCGCCTTCGTTTTCTTTCTTGACTGATAGATCAACTTCGTACTGCTTCTTAGTTGACCGATCACCTTCATTAGGTTTCTTGATGGATGCACCGCCTTCGTTTTCTTTCTTGGCTGATAGATCATCTTCGTTCTTCTTGGTTGACAAATCACCTTCATTCTGTTTCTCGGTTGGCAGATCACTTTCCTTCTGATTGTTGCTTGACGAATGCTGTTCAAGGCATTCGCTAACAAAATTCGTAATTTTTAACACTCTTGATGGTACACAAAATGAGTTCCTCTCTACATTTACTGGATTCCGCTCTCCTGAAATTGATACACATTTGTTATTATAATATCCATGCACACAGTGGAAGATTATTGATTTACATTAAAGCACTACTTTGTGTTTTAAATAAGAAAAGAAAATTACTCAAATCAAGTGTACTATATTATACACTTGTAGATATATAGCTTTATGCATATCACTAAACAAAGATGTTTTAGTTTAGTTATATTGACGTCCTGTTTTAAAGCAATACTAGGGATTTTATTTGGGACATTTTTGGGGATATTTTGGGATCGACCTCGTAATTTTGAACCACGGTCAGATAACAAGGGCGACACCCGAGCCAGCACCTCACTCTCCAAACTTCCACACCAGTGGTAGGAACATTTGTCCCCGAAGGATTTAGAGTGCGCCAGATCCGTTTGCACGAATGCTGCTGGGTAGAACCGGGTCTCGAACCTGAAACCTTCCGTTTCGGAAACCAAGAGCTTAACGCCAAGCCACCTCGGCCCCTTAACAAGGAAGAAACGTGTTTCATGAAAACATCAGTACGTTTATGTAAAACTTATCAGAAATTCAGTGAATAAATAATTTTTGTTAATACAAAAAGAGTTTGGCTAATTCTAACGCTTTTGTTTTTAATTAGAATTCATCTAATGCTCACCATTCTTAACTGGTTCGCCAATTATAATAATAGTTTAAAATGTGTCTAATTTTTTTTTTTCATTTTAATTTCTAGTAGAAATTATAGATTGTAAGCGAAAAGTTATGTTAATGATTGAAGATTAGATCCTAAATAAAGTATATATGAACTAATAGAAAAATAAACAAGCAAAAACTTTTCACTCAATGTAAAAATTTTATAGTTTATTTTCAAAGGGTTTAAACATATACGCGGGTTAATGAAATTGAGCTACGTTTGAATATAATAAAATAAGTAATGTTAAAAATTTCATTTAAGAATAAATATTCATAAATTAAGAAACAAAATATCATAATAATAAAATTCGACAAATTATATGATAATCGATTTTTAAATCAGCAAGTAAGATTAAGGATATATATTTTTTTATATAATTTTATTTAAGAGACAAAAGAACATGCACCGCTAAGTTTTGCTGAACATTGTATTAAAACTCATTTTAATAGTAATGACTATTACTACAAATCACATTCAAAAATATTTATTATTATTTTTGAATATATTATAAAATATTTATTTTTAAAAAAATGTTGAAACTGAAAGAAAATGATACAGTGGTTAAACTGATATCGCTAAAAGATATTTTTTTTATGTGAAAATTGTATAAATGTCACATTTCTGAAATATATAATCACATTTTCTAAAGTAAATTATTGGGAAAAGTACCAAAATATTATTAATTATTAATTAATTAAATTTTCCAAAAAAAAAGGAAAATAAAATGCTTCGAATTGCACATGCAATCCTCCAAAATATTTCTCACCCAAATTTATAAAAGGGTTCACTGACCTTCCCTGTAGAGACTTCAACAAACAGTTTCATTTATTACTCTTGGAGAATACAGTTTGATTCATTTGAGGGCTAAATTAAAAATTAAAAAGCTAGTTTTATTTGCATATTGTGTTTATTAGTTAAAACCATCAGAAAATATTTTTTACAATCTTTTAAGATCCTTAATTCACTCGACAAATTATGCATAATGTATTTAATAAAAAATGTACACTTTAAATGTGAACTATACAGTCTATTTTAAAGTTCTATCGTGCAAATGCTATATTTAACGTTTATTAAAATAACTTTCATTATTTATTGTTTATTATTTTATTATTATTACTTGTTTATTAAAACAACTTAGTTATACACTCGAATTAAAATAACCTTTATTCATTAAAATTATTTAATGCTTACTTCTTATCTATAACTATTAAAAATATTAAGAACATATCTAACGCAAATTTTATTTTAAAATGATCGACTTTTCTTGTATTTATTTTTAGATAAAGGTTTTCATACTCTTATTTGTATTGAGGTCCATTTGAATTCACTGAGTTTCACGTCATATTATTTATTGGTTTTAAAAGCATAGCTTTAAAGATTAAATACTTACTATTTGAATTCCAAGAATTATCCAATGATGAAAAAAAAGATTGCATATTTATTGGTCTAAGCCAAGGAGTAATCGGGATTACCATACGATTTCTATTACTTTCTTCCATTTTTAATCGAGAGGAAAAGGAGTAATCTGCAAGAAAGGGAAAAAACAATTATTTTAACAAATTTCGTATAACAAATAAAAAAACCTCACAATAAAATAAAAGAGAAATTGGAAAAATGGCTTAAAAATTAATTTCTTCTTACTTTGACTTTTTTGTACAAACATGTATAACAATATATATATGTGAAAAAATATCTTACCTGGGCATTGCTGACAACATATTTAGCAAGATGTTATTTTGTTAAACGATAGAAATATTTTAACCTTTCTAAAAACTGATGTCACAAAACATTAGAAGAATAAGGAAGGTAAAATCAAAATCTAGTCTAATGGCTGAAACATTTTTCGTGAAGTATCTTGGAAGGAAAAATTATAAGTTGAAATACTGGTGGGAACGAAATTCAATTAAGTGAAAATTAATATTGCAAACTCAAATGAGTTTTTAGCTACCTTATAAGGTAAAAAACAAAACATTTTTTTTTTTTTTTTTTTTGTAAATTGGATTGTTTTTTAACCTCTTTAGAATTTTGTTCTCCTTTGAAGGCATTAAAAAAATTGTTCGGCATTGCGCAATTCGCTTAAAATAGTAAATAGCGTAACTATAAATAATATAGTATAGTAAAAACTATAAATAGTATAATAATATTAAACTTGATGACTTAGAAATGTAGCAATCTAAAACTTAATAAGGCAGACTGTGGGAAGTTGACGTGCGAAGCAACATAAACATCAATACATTGGGGATATTACACTGTTTACGCTGTCAGACATTAAAAATTCACAGAGTGAAGCCTCATGCTATTGTTAGATGACGTCTTATATTTTGAGTAACCAGTTATTATTTTCAAAGTCTGAAACATGAGAGATCGCTTACTAGCAGATAATGTATATGACTAATCTTTGCTATATATAACTACTTTAGACAGTACACTTTTAATAATCACTGTCTCTTTATATCTTAATCCTACCAAAAAAAAAAATTAAAGTTTTTTAACGTTTCCAGTCGGGGAAAGATCACAGGGGTCAGTTGATGACTTCGTCATTTTACCTCAGATGCTTCTTATTAATTTCTATATGTTGTGTTCATATGCATTTATTACTTCGTGTGGTTTTCTTAATCAACAAGATCCATGGACAGTTTCAAACATATTATTAGTTTCTTAGACATACAGATAATATTTTAATAATTTCGCCTTTGGAAAATATTCTATATGTATTTTCAAAGGAAATATATGAGGTATAACAAAAACATTTAAAGCGACAAAAGTAAGGTGCTTGAGATGCAAAAAAATCTTGAATCCTAAAAATAATTGAATCTTCCAAAGAAAGTACAGTGCGGTTTTTGCACGTCGTGGGATGAATTTTAAAGAAAGAAGCACTGAATGTTGCAACTAGCAAGCAATCAAGAAACTAGCACCGAATATTGCAAAAACTACACATGATAGCAGATGGGATAAATAGCAACCTTCGATGCTAACTTATCAGAGAAATTTGTTCAGTTTTTCATAGGAAAACATACACACACCGATTAGAATAGTCACAAAGTCTTTCCCTGATTAATAGGACAAGGACAAATGTCCCTATACCAGGACAGTTTTGCATTATCTTTTTATAATAATGAAATAATATTGATTATATTAAAATAAAACTGTATCTAACTAGGTGCAATAGAAACTAGCGGAAAGTCCTTTCAAAAGCTTTCTCTTATTCTTTCTAATGAACTTGTCATGCCAGGGAACGAATTACTGGAGTACACTGGAGTACAATAGTTCCGAAATATTAACTTTTGAAGTGAATTTAGCTTTTTTACTGAACCTATCATATCATCCGTTCGAATTATTTGGCTGCTCATTCTTGACATGTGGTTAATACCATCTGAAAATTGAATTTGTGTTTTAAATCCGTTTTCCCAATCGATTAAAACAAAAAGTATGGTACAAAACTAGTACACTTGTGGACACAAAATCTCATATCAAATTTGATACAGTTAAATTATTTCGCTTTTGAATAAACATGCTTGTATGTTTTTGAGAGTGACAGACAGTGAACCTGTCTTGAGATATGGCACAACATTTGACAGATGTCTACACTATACATGTTAAATCTGTGAATCGAATTTTATCTATCAAGATCACTTCGTTTTGTAATCACCATGTTAATTTATATTCGGACAGACGGACTTCATCTGAACAGAGTTTGCTCAAAATTTTACTGAAATCTGCTCATTCGGTATAAAGACCGCATACCAAATTTCATCCATCTAGCTCAAAGCTTTTTTGAGTTATCTTTGTCAGACAGACAGGCAACGGACATTTTCCAAAAATAAGGGAGGTCTCAAATGTGGAGATTCTCAAAATCTCGAGTTCGAATGTTTTGACGATTACTATACTTTCTCTACACTACGTATACGAGAAAGTAAAAATGGGCCTTTCCAATAATATATATAAAAAATGCAAGGTTGTCGCGAAATCTCTCCCCGATTATAAAAAAAAATCACTTTAAAAAACTATTCGGTATATGGTTGTTTTGATATAATATAAAAGCGTTTATAAAATTTTTAATAAAGCTACCTACATCAATAAATTTCATTCTGAGCAGCCTTGACAGCTCGAAAAAAGTCATGGTTTCATTCCATTTCTCGCCACAGTTTGCCCAACATTTTAGCTGTGTTATTAAACATAGCACCGGCATTTCTAACTTTAAATGTATGTTTAGCTGGCGTTGCAAATGCTCTGTCTTTTATGCAATCCAAATTTGATACTAAATAGTAATAGCCGATTAAAATTCATAAATCAAAAGAACATATAGCTGACGTCACTTCGATAACAATCTAATGTAAAATCAATATTTTTGCATTAATGGTGTTATCTCTGGACTAAAAAATTAAGAACACGAATATTCTATAATAAAAAAAATTACAATATTATATTCAATGGATTTTTTTTGTAGTAACTTTTGTATCCAAGAAAAGATTTTATGACCATCCTGTACAATTTTCTATAAAAACTGGATTTATTAAAAATGATCAATTGATAGCATCATCATCTTTCTTTCACACCTCACAGATAGAGCATAGGGTTAACCATGCCACAACCACTAAAACATCCTACCCCACAACCACGGATCGGACCTACCCCACAACCGAATTTGACCTTCGTGAAGGTTCACGGCTTGGTATGGGGTGTTGGACATTGTTTCTGGGCCAATGACTCGAAGTCTCCCCTTCCCTTAACGGCGCTTCCTTTTAAACTCAACTCCCCCCCCCCATAGCGGTCATTTCTGTCTGTCTCTTTCCGATGGATAGAGGTGACCTCTGAAATATAATATTAGACCGGAATGCGTACGCATGAATCCCACGCTAACGACCCACTTGTCTTCTCGTGGGTACGGTTAAGACTTATGTGTTGCTTTAAACAAACAAAGTATTTACAGTTCCAAAAATTATAAAATAAATATTCTAGAAAGAGATTTTTTTCCATTTTTATTATTTTTATCACCTTTTTGTATCATTGTGTATATATAATTTTTAAAATAATGATAATATATATATATATATTTTTTAAGAATAAAACCATGTATTACAAATGAGAAATATAAATTTTGTCTAGACGTTTCAAACATATTTTTTATATACATAAAAATATACTGAGTATTGAATGTTTCATAAAAAAATAAATTGTTACGCATGACATGTCTTTCATTAAAAAAAAAATTCTATTAATAGTATATTAATTTCAAAAAGATAATAAGATTTTATGAATTAAAAGTAAATTGAAGTGTGTGATATTTACTGCTAGCAATATTAAGTCGTAATTTTATCCATAAATTTTTAATTACAATAAATAATGCACATTAAAGAAAATCGCACAATTGTTTTAAATCAAAATAATCTTTAAATTTTTACCCAAATGATAAATGCTGGCTAAGAAATATAAATATGTATAAAATTAAATTTTAAAGGATATATATGGTTGTTTCGCAACCCTTCCTATTTTGTCAAAAAAAAAGGGCTGATTTGTTTCAAATTTTTCATAAAAAATTAAGAAATCTTTATAAATGCCTTGCTTTACATTATAAAATTCAAAACTATATGAATTACTTTCAGTTTCTATGATCCTCTACTCATTTAACCCTTTAAAGGGCCATTTTTTTTAGTTATATTATGTTAAAATATTTTTAGGCTCGAAATTAGAATAAGAAAAGGGATTCATTTAGCTTATTAGATTAATTAATTTGATTAATTAATTAATTCGGTTAATTAATAATTAAGTAACAAATCAAGACACATCATTTTGATTGAGATAAAGAACTGAAGCATCTAAATTTCTGTCTTTCTAAAAAAATTTGTCAGAACTTATGCCAACCTACAAAATTTCATACAAAGATTGATAAATTTGGTGGGAAGCATACTTCCCACGGCCCTAGAAAGGGTGAAAGAAAACAGCCAAATACTTATTTAAAATATTTTTGGCATATTGCCAGGAATTTTTTTTCTTTTTTCTTTTTGCATTAAAATGTACAATTCATTTAAAAACTTATAAACAGGAAAAAGAAATGATGTAAAAAAAAAGATATATTCCAAAAAATATATTCGAAATATTTCAAAACATTTCTAAATGCTCAAGTTTTTCTGGGAGTAACTCATAGTTACTTTTATTATGAAAAAAAAAGTGATTGAGGATGTGATAGAACAGAAATATGGAGTTATCAGTTTGAAATATCTGAAAGTTCTTGTAATTACATTTCTTTTTATTATTAATTTAAAAATAGAGCTTTGAGATTTAAAAAAAAACAACCTAAAATATGAAATAATATTTAATAATTTCACAGTAAAGGAACTATACAAAAGTTATAGAAAATATTTTTTACTATTAAACATTTCGAAAACAGAATAATAAATAAGCTTAAATGTATTAACAATAGTACTCAATAGTCAGTTCTGAATTTGTATGTATATATATATATATATAAAGTAAACTTTATTCGAAACTCCAACATACAACAAAAAGCGTCAAAAAAAAAAAAAAAAAAAAAGATGCAGCTTACATAGTTAAGATCAAAACGAGAATAATTTGAAAATGGTTAAAATTACACAAAAACATAATAGGCGTGCAGAAAAACATGAGATACAGTTACAGTTATTAAAATAATTTTAATGGTATAGAATTTCGTTGCCAAAGCCGAATTCATTCAACAACTGTGATTTACCACGTGTATGGTTAGCAGCAATCAATTTTTAGGACTTATTGATTAATTAGAAGAATCATTGTGTCATCGGCTGTTAGGAGTAAATTGTTGCAATACCGCTATTGCAATAAAGTCATTCTTCCTTTCCGGCGATCATTATTCTTTTCATTGTTGCAAATGGCAACAAATGCTGCATTGAAAATTGTTTTTGTTGGTGATTGGTCAATGTGATATGACATCACCGTTAGTTCGGAAAATTTCCGGTTTCCGACTTGAGCTTAGATTTATTAGAGAATTATTATTTCAGAGATTTATTAGATGAAGTTTCATCCGTTTTATTTTCTTCATATTGATTACAATAACTTAACTTCACATAAACAGTTAAAAGTAATACATTTTAATAAGCTAAAATAACAAATATTTGATTTCGAGTCATTTTGAGAAATCTGGTAATAGAATCTCATTTGCAAAAAAAAAATCAGTTTCTTTTTCACTTTTCGACGATTCAATCTCATTAAGGGGAGAGACGCGGAAGGATGAGCGCATTTCCGGAATTCTTCGCCATTCTTTGACCTTAATTTTCGCCCTATTAGATGTTTTTTTTTTCACGTGTATGTGAGTATCGTGTCGTTTCTGACTATTATTTTAATTCAGACTTCGAGTAATCCGAGTTTATTTTATTGTTAAATGTAAACATCTCCTCCTTCCATCTTTCCTCTCGCCCCTATTTTGACGAATTAAACCTATCCTAACGCATGAGCAAAAGGGCGGAGGGTTTTAGAATCCATTTTCAAACAATACTTATGTAATTTCAAAATATCTTAATAATCATATGAATTAACTAAACTAATTATAAAACTACAAAATATAGCAATTATAAAACGAATTACTATGGCTATTATCATCAAAATATACGCAATTATATTATTGAGAAATCGAGATGTATAAGTATATATAAATAATGCTTTCATAGGGCCTCCAGAATTGTAGTTCGAGGGTGTTCTACAAGTTCAATCCACCCTTGCTATTCAGATACAATTTAATCTGTAATTTCGTACAAAAATAACAAATTAATCCTTACAAAATACTTTTCGAACCTTCTCAAGCATCGAAAACGCTAATTTTAGTAAAAATTAGTAAAAATTAGCGTTAGTACTCATTTGCTTTAAGTAAACAAAAAAATTTAGGAAAATGCAGCATTAGTAATAAAACAGCATTATGAGAATATTTTGAAGCTACACTGCAAATTCAAGCCTAAGATTTTCATTAATGAATCAAGAAAATTAAATTATATATTTTCAATAAAAAATAAAGAAAGAATTCGTTTCCAATAATTACATAAAATTAAAAACCAAGCCTTCTTTTTTAAGCACGTTTAAATCAATATTTAAATTTTTATCACTCGTTTTTTACTATATGTTCATATAAAAAAGATGAAAGAAAAACATTAAGAAAATGGGTAAATTGTTCAAATTCTTAAGGGTAAAATTATGTGACGGAAGAGTTTACTCATTAAATAAAACAAAATACATACATGGATAACAAGAAATAAACCTCATATTTACATGTTAGGAAGCAAATAAAAAAAAAATATTTACAAAAACTTACTTTTTAAGGCACAAAACAGCAAACTTTTTAAAAAATTTTTTTACCACGTGTTTCTGTTTGATAAATAAAATAGTCACAGAACTAAAGAATGATGACGTTAAATAGTCTCAAAATTTTTTCTCCAAACAGGGTTGCTAAGTGAATACCTTTTCCGCCAAATCATATTGACCAATAGTGGGGGGTAAAGATATGTCAATAGGTGGGATAGTGGATTTCACCCCACGAATAACGACAGTTTGTCTGGACCGTTTCATCTCCGCTTCTGCCATTCTTGGCGCATGATCTCAAATTGGCTGTAATGGTCATTTTTCAAATCGGAAATATGTTTTTTCGCATTTCATCAAAAGATTCTAATTCAAGTTATTAAATTTGGTTCATCATATCAGCTCATTCTTGGAAGGCGGGGGGGGGGAGGATTAGGCTCCCTTTGGGACGCCATAGGCTTCGTTAGTCCCTGGCATGCAGTTAATAGTATCCAAAATTCAAATTTGTGCTTCAGACTAATTTTTTTTTCTACCGATTAAAACAAGTAATTTACACAGAGCTACACTTGTAGAAAAAAATCACACGCCAAATTTCATACATGTAAGACATTGCGTTTACATGCTTTTGAAAGTAAAGACAGACAGACGTTTAACTCGTTGTTGGATTTGGTTAAAAATTTGAAAGATGTCTACACTATAGATGTTAAATCTAACCTAATTTTATCTAAGTAACTCTCCTTGTTTAGTAGCTATCGTGTTAAGTTATATTCGAACAGTTGGACAGACAAACTTCTGAACGAATCCTCTGAACGAATTTGACCAAAATTTTACAGAAATCTACAAGTTTTATATGAAGACCGTATACCAAATTTCATCCATTTAGCTCAAAGTGCTTTTGAGTCATCTTTGTGACAGACAGATAGGCAGACGGAACATTTTCTAAAAATATGTTTTTCGAACGGGGGGGGGGGGGTCTAAAATGTGGAGTTTCGTCAAAATCTCGAGTTCTAATTTTTTGGCGATTGCTATGCTTCCTCTATGCTTCGTACACGAGAAATTAAAAAAGACAGCAATTAGAGCTTTACAGCAAACCTGGGTACTTGTATCAACCTTGTAATGGCAATTAATTGCTAGAAACTTTGCAAAAATTTCATGTTCATTCAAACTAGCAATTAATTACCAAAAATGTCATGTTAGTCTATTAAATATGTTCTCTAATGACATGCGATTAAGTTACAGTTCGCTTAGGACATGCATTTTATACATAAATATTAGTGTAATTTTAAAAAAAATGATGCATTTCCTTTTATTCAAATTAATAGTTATAATCGGAATAATCGAAAGCGTAACAGATAAGATTTTAGTTCCAATATTAATTAAGAATTCAGCCAATTTTTAGCCCAACATAACTAAAAAATCAGAAGATAAATTATGAATTTATGTACTAAAAGGTTATTATTTGCATTTAATTGAAAGAAGAATAATTGTAAACGATTAAATTCTTTAAATATGCTTAAAATACAAACGATAAACTTTTAGTTACTGCTGACTGATATAATATTATCTAATTTTGGTAAGAATTTCAAAACTTTTGAATAATATTAAAATAGCTTGTATTTTATTTGTATAATATTTGCTAATAATATTTATTTGGCAATAAATATGGAATCATGAGATAGCAATAAAATCATTGTTTATGGTTGCTTCAAAATGTAATCGTTTTTGTCTAAGGTATCTTGTTTTTTTTCTAAGGTATATTGTTTTTTTCTAAGGTATATTGTTTTGTTAAAAGAAAATTTGATAATAAGAATTCTACCTCTGCCCTGCAGTTTGCCTACAGTTTTTTTTTCTTTTTTTTTTGGGGGGGGGGGGGGGGGGGAAATGCTTTTTGAATTGAAATAAAGTCTCAAAAGCTTTTTACTTAAGACGCTGTCACGCTTTGAAAATCTTTAAAAGTTAAGAATAAAATTTTTTAAATTTTTTTATTGGTTTTAACTTACTATTCCTCATTATCATCAAAAAATATAATCTCTGAAGAATTCTTCTGTGCATTTTTTCTTCGTTTTTATAAAACGTACAAAAAATTCTTGAAATAATTTCCTTATTAATGTTTTAATTTTGAGTAAATTGAAACTAATAAAGTAACATCTTGAATAGCGGTTCTGGAAATTGCTTAAGTTGAATAACTTAAAGGCATACAAAAGTATATAAAATTTTGAAAATGAATAAAAAAATATTTATAAAACTTTGTGTTATGCTGAAATAGAGTAATCATAGCGGAGCAATTTTGAGGTCACAGGATAAGTCAAAACGTTTGGCAAACAGAATAGGTTTTGAAATCTTACTAGCGAACCGTAGGAGGAAATAGCACGTGATACACAATTACATTCTGTGACATACCGTGCACTTTCTCATTGACTTAAGACAATACTTTGACTTAACTCTACTAATTGTTGTTGCCAGTTTAGCTCAAGAAAATTTCTCAAATTTTATTTTTGAATTTTTTTTTTGTAAAAATTTGTTTAACAATGAAACTAACACCATTCTCAGCATGGTTGTAAAAAATTCTTCACCAAATAAATGACAGTTTGAATAATCATGGATTTCCAAATAACATAATATAAGGTACCGACATTTTAGCTAAGAATAAAATACAGCGCAATGTATTATACAATATCCTTTTGTTATGCTTGAATCAAATGCAAAATTTTATCTACTAACAATAATAAAAACTTTCAAAAAAAATTTAAGAATATAAAAAAAAAACCCAGTCAAATGAAATTGAAATAGAAAACAAATATACTATTTCGCAATGTAAGAGAATTTCTTGAGCCTTTTGGAAAAACTTTACTTTTCAAGCAATTACTGTTTACTGCGAGTATTCGAGAAAAACTTTTTTTTTTTCAAAATCAATCCATATATTTTCTATATGTGCTGACATTTTTAATATTTAAAAAGAACATAGAATTTTAAAAAATGCTTATATCATTGCCACGTTTCCATATATCAGTAAGCTAATTAAACAAGCTCTAATTGAAATGAAACGTGTGAAGAAAAAAAATCAATTAATAAGTAAAGGAAATAATAATAATAATGAAAAATGGTGAGAGTTTGTTTAAATTGGACTGCTGGTACAAGTTAGTTGAAAATATTGGATATCAAATCAATGAATTTAATAAATAGGGAAAGCTGAATGTTCATTAAATTGTAAATTTCATTAACATTAATTAAAGAAAACTTTTTTAATTACATTAATTTCTGATTTCAAAATGGAGAAAAATAATTTTCTTGTCTTGACCGAACCTGGTTTATTGCGGTCACAATGGAATGCACCGTAACCATCTTATGATTAATCCGGAATGTTTATACTGCTTTGAATCTTAGTTTATATTTTACACTAAGGATTTCGAACTTAAACATTAACAGTTGTTTTTTATTTAAATATATGACCAAATTTTTAATATTCTTAGTAATATAAAATTTATTAACAATGAATTACATACTTTACCAAGTTAAAATATTCAAGGTGCATGTAAATATTTCGAAGTTTTAGTTTAGTTTTATTAACGCCCCGTTTTAAATCACCATTAGGGCTATTTTGGGACCGATCTAGTAATTTTGAACCGCGGTTTAATGACGAGGACGACACTTTAGCTGGAACCCCCTCTCCAAGCTTCTACACCACACCAGAGAAATATTTCGAAGAAAGTTGTGTGAAAGTGAAAATCATAGGAACTTTTAGGCATATGACATGAACAAATGTTTAAGAGGATTTTTTCCCGCTCCCCCCCCCCCTTTATAGATACAGAAAAAGTAGTAAATCAAATGCAGATTCAGATTTGGGAAAAAAAATTCAATAAAATTGGAATGCATGAATTTGACAAATATTTACTAGTTAGCCTTGAAAACATTCGAAAATTTGCATATGAAACTGTTTCCATGTTTCCATTTATAAAAGACAATGAATCTCATATCAGATTCAGAATTATTGCAATTCATCTTGTAAAAGTTTTGAAAGTTCGCATTGAGGACCAAGTATGATGATATGAGTATACCCTTGATATGATTAAGGCTTTTTGTAGTTAAGAAATGCTAAATGTTAGGAAAACTCTTATTCCGTCGTGGCATGTTTTACAGCGTATTTTCTACCCACCCTCGGGGGTGCATCTCGAAAAGAGGATGAGATGCTTCCGATATGGTAGTTGGATCCCGCCACCCTGATGGATACACAAATAGGTGGGGGATCTGGCCCCTTCCAACGATGACGGGACGTTCTTCCTTCGGCAAGGGTTGTACCGTGGCCGGTGATGGTCCTTAGAACTCAATCACAGTTCCCGCCAATGTTGCTGCGTCGGCGGTCCAGTAATTCAGTTTTCTTTATCCGTGTGGTTTCGGGCGGATCGGAGAGTCAGTGATATGACTTACACTGTATTTTCTGGAGACGACACAATTAAGAATGGGGTGGGGTCATGACCCCCTAAAAATCTATTGACACTATTTTATAGACTGGAAAAAAATTGCGGTAAGGTTAATCGCATTTGGCCAGACGACAGTTTGATAAAAAAACATTATATATAAAATTTTTGTTGCATTATAAGTCACTGTTAGGAACTAGGTGTAATACATTCTATACAGATGAGTAAAAATGGCGTGTCTATAAAGGAACACTAAATGCTAAGCATCATCGAAGAAGTTGTAATATACTCAACATATAATAAATTTATTCTATATATTATACATAGAATATCATATTATTGAATATATATATTCTGTATATTATACATGGAATATTACATGATCAAAGCTAGGGATAAATTTAGCGTCAACGATTGACAATCATGAGAACTTTAAGAAACTAGTTTTATTTCCTACAACATTAATGAACTGAAGTTCTAAAATATCGGCTTTAATTTTGCATACAATATATAATGGTCATTTCCGACCGATTGGGTGCTTTTTATTGACTTCCAAATTTTTTTAGAAAATTTCATTAACCATGAATATACTGCATGAATATGAGAATGGCCCCCTTCTTTTAAAATGCTAATTTGTATTCGCTCCTGTGTATTTTCAAAATTAATTTATGTATTAATTATATAAGAATTGAACATATTTTCCCTTCGCGGCGCAAGTAACCTTAAGCCTTGTTTACTTGGTGCGTTCTACTATTTGAGTTAATTACTCTTCCTTTACATTTCAAGGACAGATACAAAAAGATTTTCTGGCAAACGGAAATTCCAAGGCGATTGCTCATAATTTACGGCTTCACTTTCTAGAAAGGCTTTGAAGAAATCCCCTCTGAAACTTCAAAAGTGGCCTTCCCAAGAGATAAAATCTTTTGTGATTCTGAAGAGGATCTTCTGGTTATAAATCAAAATGCTGGCGGGGAAATGACATTTAGTGTGTGCGTATAACATTGTAATTGTCATGTGACATTGTTGATGGACACATATCCAACCCATTTTACAAAAAGAGAAAGGCTTTGTAGCCACAGTATGATGAAGGGTCAGTCTGGGAAAAATATATCTATTGTTTGTGTATACCACCTGTACTTGGCAAACGCGATTCTAATTTTGTATCTACAATTGTACCTTTCTCCTTCTTCGGTTGCTGGACAGTGATCAAATAAAGACCAGTCTTTTCATCATTATTGGAAACCAATAGGAAATATTTCGAACCGTAATAATTTTAACTAATTGTTAAGCTGATGTATATATTCTCATGCGTACGAAAATCTTTAGAGAAATCCTAGCTTCTTAAATTTTTTTCACTCAAAAAGGAAATTAGCAACAAATTTTTGAAAAGAAAAAAAAATTTTAGTGACCTTGAAATACAAATATAGTAAAACTATTGTAACTCGAATTCCACGGGTAATCTAGTCCCCTTCCCTCTAGGGATTTGTAAATGGCATAAAACTATTATTTTAATATTCTTCGTAATTCCAAGACAAAATCGAAAGTTGTTTTTATTTCTCAATTGTTTTCTTTCGTTAAACAAATCTGGTCTTGTGTCCTAAATGATCGCAAGCGAATAATTATTTCAAATTCTTAAATCATTCAATGTTTTTGCTGCAGAAGCTACAATGCACTCTATCAAGACATCGACATAAAGTTTTTAATTTTTTTAAATTGAACATTTTACATGTCCATTTAGAGTGTATTTTGAAATTTTATTGTATTTTAATTTTTAATAAAAACATATTGAATTTTTTTGAAGAATAAAAAGATTGTCTATTTATTAATTACGTATTCGTTATTAAAATTAATTTGCGTTAAAAATAAATATTTTGTGTTTGAAAACTGTGGCTTTTTAAATTTGGTTTTGTTAATTCGAATCTTTCGATAAATTGAGTTTTATTATAGTTTTATGTTACTTAATTTCAAATTCAATAAAGAATTTAGTTAATGAAAACAGTCCAAAAAATTTTACATCTTGATTTCAAGTTAATCAAAATATATTGAATGTTTTAGCTGGTAGACGATATTTGAATATTTGCATATAGAAAAATCAATGGATAAGAAGGAAGAAGCCGATTTTAATTAATTAAAGTTTTAATCTTTAGTGGGAAAATTTTAGATAAGTGGGCTTTAATGTATATTTTTCCACAACAATGCCTCGTACTACTATATATTAATTGATTGAAGATTATTAATTAAAAAGTAGGAAAATGTGATTTATGAAATTTCATGCAATAAATTGGCATAGCAGCTCACAAATATATAAAAAAAGTGATAAGTTCCATATATATTTATTCTAAATTATTCTTAAGAATGTTAAAATGAGAATTAATATTTTGCATTCTTTTCCCATAGATTAAGTCATGCATCAAAATAGACATTTTTATATAGAAGGAAAAAAAAAACTAATAAAAACAAAATATTTATTGGCTTTTAAAAAATACATTCATACTCAAAATTCGTAAAAGTACGAACTAAACAATATACAGTATAATATATAAAACGTACAAATTCATAACATTAAAAAATAATCATGGCAATATTCTAAAAGTCAAATTCAGCTGTTTCATTGGTACATGGAAGCGTACATATTTTTAAAAAGATTACAAGAATATATAACGCAAAGCAACTAAGCGCTAAAAATAAAGAAAGAAGAGTCACCGAAACAAAGGCCATAGATTTTGGTTCTACGAAAAAAGCTATGCAGCAAACGATGATAAATAAAATCATCAGACCAAGAATAGCTCGGACACCGATTTGTAGTTTTGTAAACTTTCTGTTTCTGCTTTGACTAAAAAGATAATAAAAAATAAAGATTACATTTTTAATTTTTTGAAAAGAAATTATCCTATTTAATATAATATGTTATACTATGCTAAAAAAAAAATATTTTTCCAAATATGAATTAATTGTAACATTTCTCAGAGAAAAAGCGAAGAATAAACCATTTCTGATAAATTAGAGTAGTTTTAATCTAGTTTAATTAATGTAACGATGAAAATTGCCCTTCGGGCAATAATGTAGAGACTTGAGAGACAAGGGAATGCAAATGTCCTGGGCGTCAGTTTTAATAGCCTCCATCGAGACAAAACAATAATGAGAGAAAAATATTGCCGTGCTGTACTCCCTATCCATATCATTATTTACTAAATCACTAAAGACAACTGGGGGCAAAAAATTATAGCATGCCCCTGGCGTCTGTCACCTTAGCTAGACCGCTGCATTGCGGAGGCTGCTAAGTCGCAAGTTCTCCATCAATATTAGATAACGGTTCAAAGAATTCTCCAAGTACTAAATTATCAAAACATCAAACCGGTGTTTCAACCAAACTAGGGACAATTCCCCTGATCTCGACTTATATAATTCTTTTCACAGATGAAACTTTCTTCTGGAACAATAATTCTTAAAGTAATGCAGCAACGAAGACACTGGAAAAAATGTTAAGAATTAGTTTACAAACAGCATTTGTTTGTATAAATGAGGGCAAAGGTGCAGTTCTAAATGGTAGTTATTTCGAAGAAAACTTTAAATGAACATTTTCTGTCTAAATTCATTTTTCCCAAAATAAAATTTCTGGAAGCTTATGAACATATATTAGAGATGGTTTTATTTTGGCATTAAAATAAAGTAGGAATAACAATTACTTGATGTTTTAATCGAATCAATTAATGTAACCTCTTAATAGCTTGCAAGACAGAACTGCCCAAAACATCAGCAGAATATTTTCTTACGCATTTCCTCTGACAATACTCGAAGTGGGTTCCAAAATTAAATAGACGATGCGAATTTTATGAATGTGACATAAACGTGATTTGACACTATTACCACAGTTGATTACCTCAATAGCTTTTTTAGTAACTAGATCCATTCGGAGCATTTTAAACAATAATATCAGTTTTAGTAAATAATATACTCACATTATTAATGAATAGTGAATAAATTTTTATGGATTAAAAAAACGATTTTTGCGAATAATTAAATAGAATGGCCTCGAATGTCCAATCCAGTTCAGTTACATTAACGTCAGGTTTAAAAGCAATACTAAGGCTATTTTTGGAAGGACCTTGAAATTTTGAGCCGCAGTCAGGCGACGAGGACGACACCCGAATCGACAGCCCCTCTCCAAACTTCCGCACCACACCAGGAAGGGGGACGTTTAGCCCTGACGGATTTAATGTGTACCAGAATCTCTTTGGTGGAGTTATAGAGTGGATTTGAAGTACAACGTGACAGAAAATAAAATTTCATGGAAAAAAGAATCAAAGCCATAAATGTATTTAACTGTCGAAAAAAATGAAAATTAAAATAATTTTCGGTTTTCACTACGAATTAACTTAGAATAAATTTGAATTTTGGCTGACGCGAAACAAAAGAAGGTATAAAAATATTCGAATTATTGAAGAATTTGAATTAAAAATGAACGAATTAAGCAGATTCTTTAAAATTCCTCATTTTGATCTTAGCTTTACTTAAAACCAAGTTACAACCATTAAAAATATTTTTATGCATATGATAAGAATAAGAATGTCATAACATTATTATTTTCCCCGAAAAAAGAAACCGTTCATGAAAAACTTTTAAAAAGAAGACGAAAGGAAAAAATCTTAAGATGGCTATTTACATTATCATCCTCTTATCAAATATCTAATCAAATTAATTATGACGGAAATTGAAAATTTCAAAGCAAAAATTAATGAGTGTACAATCAAAGAGAGCCCTCCGAGTCCAAAGCCGAGACCTTACCAATAGGCCACCCAGGCCAATACCGATTTTAAACCAGCGAGAGTGGTCTCCTCACAACTTTCTCGCATACCCTCTAATAAAGCTGTTATACCAAAAAACGCCTTGTACGACAATGGCGTACAATAGTTACGAAATATTAACACTTGGCTTTTTTACTGAATCTGTCGTGTCATCCATCCTTGGCGAATTATTTGGCGATTAAGTCCTGCCATGCGGTTAATATTCAAAAACGAATCTGTTTTGAAGGCATTTTTCCCAATCTATTGAAACCAAAATTTGTTAAAAAACTACATTTGTAATCAGAAAATCCCATACCAAATTCAATATATTCAACTCATTGCATTTTTGAGCTATGGCATTTACATGTTTCTGAAAGTGCAGACCGACAGACAGCCAATCTCTCATCGGATTTGGCTCAAAATTTGATAAGTGTCTACATTACAGATGTTAAATCTGCGCACCGAATTTTATCCATCTAGCTCTCTTCGTTTTGTAGTTATCACGTTCACTTATATTCGAACAGACTTACCCTTCTTGCGTACAGCCGACCACCCCGCCACCACTGGCCGTAGCAGTATCGACAGGATACAGACTTACCCTGGACGGATTTTGTTTAAATATAGAGATAAATCTGAAAATTTGGTGGAAAAACTGCATACCACATTTCATACATCTAGATAATAACAATCCTTACAATTCATAAGGATATAATTAGTACAATTTTACTGGATGTAGTTATATATATCTTAATTTTCCCGTTGCATGCAATCAATATCGGATTATCTTTGACTTAAAATTCAGTTTTTGAAAATAAATGCCTAATAAAAACATCGAAAAATTCAGTATTAAACATGTTTGGATGATACATGTTACAATGACAGCCAGGCATATGGAACATCTTTTAAATAATGCATAATTTATAATATCAGTTCTTTTCCATACCACTTTATGAAGTATTATTTCACAGCAATTGCAAATGTTTATATATTATTTAGAAGACAATAAAAAAATTTAGTAAAGAAAACGATTTGAAATAATTATAACGAGAATAAAAGACGATTGGCACTTCAAAGATAATAAACCATTAAAATTTAGCAAATCTTTGAATTTTATTACTTAATACAACAATACATTGGAAGTAATTAGAGCTAAGAATCATTCGTTAGGTGCCAAACACTCAGAAACTGTCCGTTACAAGACCAAGGAAGTTTCGATTCAGATTTCCAATTCAATTTGACTCGTATCTGTACATTCTAAAATAAGCGCAGTATGTATCTATTTTACAAGACTGATGCTTAATTGTACATTCAGTATTGAACTGAGCATACAGCTTTCTTTTAAATGTGATTCGAATGATAACATTTTATGAAATAAAGCCAATCTTTATACGAGTTTTCTATAACAATTAGCATCAAAGTTTCAGATTGTCGAACATTAAAAAAAAGTAAAAAGAAAAGAGGTTTGAGTATTAATATAAAATTGCAACATATACAGACTATTTTATAGTTCACTAAATCCAAGAGTCCCGACCTGTTGCGTAAAAATTTGTGATACGAGAGCAGTTCCAAATTTCAGTTTTTATTATTATTATTATTATTATTATTATTATTTTAAAGGGTTTTTTTTCCAATGAAAATATCTTAATTTTTGGTTCCGGTCAAGGAATCTGTCATTTAATATATTGACGTAGTCGTCAATAATAAAACATTATTGACGACTACGTTGAAACTATTTCTTTTGAAATAGTGTAATATCTGAACTTGTTTTTGGTTATTATATTCTTGTTCATATTCGTCTGTTGATAACAAGAATAAATTATAAATAGCTATATCGATCGAATATCTTCATTATAGAAGCATCAAATTAGTAAACATTATTGTTAAAAGTATGCCAACTTATTTTTAAAAATTAAAATTCCTAGTTTAGAAATACAATTCTCAAATTAGTCAAGACCTTAGCATTAATGTGGTAAAAAGGAGTATTCTGCAATGTTAAAAAACATTATGGATTAGCTAAACTGATCGATCATTGGTCGTAATTTTAGCCAGCAAATATTTAATTTCTGAAGAAAGGAAAAAACATGTCTTTTAATATTCATCTTCCTTTTTCATTTCATTTATTGTTTAATTGTTTTAATAAAAAATGATCGCTTACCCTTCAGTATCAGCAGAGTAATGTACTCTCAGACTGTTTGACTCGGCTCGCCTTTCTAATTGGAAGTCTGGAGGGTCCATAAGAGCAGAAAATCTAATATGATATGAAAATCTTGGTTAACCAAAAAAGAATGTGCGATATTATATTTTAAATTTAAAAAACTAATTTATTTAAAAATTCTTATTAAATTGCAAAATTTCTTTTTACTAATCATCTGCTAGTTCGATATTTTAGTAAAAATTTTTGACCTACAATTCCGAAATAGCGACAGTAGATTGTGGAAGAATCTGATGTACTTCAGTATTAATGTTGATATTCGAATTACGTGCATTTGGTTCTGCTTTTTCACGTCTTGATGACTGCTTAGAACGTCGAGGAGCAGCGTCCACAACATCAAAATTTGAAACTGTAGTATGCAGTAGAGAACTTGGTAAATCTTCAAAAATTCTTGGTTTTCGCTTGTTACCTGGGTAATATGAAGTATTTCTGGAATCCATACTATGTCTAAAATATTGAAAAAAGAACCATATATATCATGAGCGAAAAGGGAAAAATCATAACAAGATCTTGTTATTATATGTTTATTAGATGCGATTCAGAAGGTTTTATAATCAAGTTAATAAGTTTATACAAGTAAATAAATAAAAAATGGAACGTGGACTTTAATCGTACTGAAAATTTCTGAAGCTAATATTAAAAAAAAAAATATATTCTGTACTTTACCTTGAGAAATTGTAGTTACTGTGATAGTTAAAACACTCTTCTTTAAAAATAACGCGCTCACTACAATAATAAATCAATTATAAAAAAAAAAAGTATTCAACACAGAAATGGGAAGCTTTGATTGACTCAGAGCAGAATATACAATGAACTGACTAAGTAACGGATATAGAAACTTCGTTGAAATCCTAGTACATTTTCATTTTTTATTTAAAAACGTTTTTTTTTATTTATTTATTTTCTGTGGAGTGATTCATCATCTTATTGAATCTATTATTTAAATTTTAACACTTATTAATAAAATATATCTGAAAAACTGTAAAGCATCTTTTTGCTCTGTTTCAGGTGCAGCTCATTTGAACATGCTGTCTCTGGCTCCTTTGTAATGAGTAGAATTCATCTTAGCTAGATTAATTTATAACTTGCTCTTATCCTACTAATTGGTAAAAAAGGGGAAAAAAAAGAAGAAAAATGGGAGGGGAGGTTTTTAGGAGGAAAATTAAGTTTGCATGCAACTTATTATTTTAATGATATGATGCTGCTATGTTTCATACATATAAAGTACCACATAGTATTGAAATATCTTTCTCGGATGCAGCTGAATTAATTTAACTATACTTTTTCACTCCTATGTGCAATTGGGCCGCGGTGGCCTGGTGGTAAGGTCTCGGCTTCGGAACCGGAGGATTTCAGGTTCGAGACCCGATTCTACCGAAGAACCGTCGTGTACGGGGGTCTGTTGCACGTTAAATCCGTCCTGACCAAACGTCCTCCCGCTGGTGTGGAGAGGGGGGTGCCAGCTCAGGTGTCGTCCTCGTCATCTGACCGCGGTTCAAAAATTACGAGGTCCGTCCCAAAATAGCCCTAGTGTTGCTTCAAACGGGACGCTAATATAACTAAACTAAACTAAACTAATCCTATGTGCAGACTAAATGAGCATTGTGCAGGATGCATCGTTTTCACGTCATTGTAGGATAAAGATTATTACAAAAGGCATATAATAGCAAAAACTTTCGCATTTGTTTTTAGGAATTATAATGAAACTACAACTATTTCTGGGATTTCTAAGCATTAAAGGGAATCCTTATACTCACATGTGTATAATAATGCATTTCATTACTTTTCGGAGTATAAAGAGTTAGCTCATTTTTTTTAAATAACATGAGGGATATTTTGGAAAAGACATTCTAAATTTTGAACTGCGGTTAGACGACACTTTAGTTAGTACATCTCTCTCTAAATTCCCAAGCTAAACCGGTGGACCTTTGGTTTAATGTGAACGAGATCATTATGCACGACGAATCTTTTGGTGCATGTCAAATCCACAGGGCCTAAATGTTCTTCCGTTAGCGTGGTGTGGAAGTTCGGATAGGGTTTGCAAGCTCAGGTCCTCGTCATCTGACAGCAGTTCAAAATTATGAAATCCATCCAATAATAGCTCTAGTGTTGCTTTAAAACGGGACGTTAATGTGACTAAACGACGAATCTTTCGCTGGAATCGGGTTTTGAACCTAGAAGATCTGTAACTGTAACTTTGCCATCCATTCAAAAAAGCATTTTCCCAAATTCGTAAATATCGTTGTAGATTATAATGTAAATGACTGGCCTTTGCTATTTTGTGATCGGTTTTTATTTTTAATTGCAAATGTGTCAGTTTGCAACAAATTGTGTGTAATAAGTAATATCTGCCATACGTCAAAAGACTGCAATATCTTTTGCTTAAGAAGATTGCTGTTTGATATGCGTTTATTTTTTATGTGAAAAATAAAATGCTGTTTTATTTAATGTTGCGTGTATCTTTTACTACGCTTTCATAATTACTTGCTTTTTAAAAATACAGTGAAAGTAAAAAATACTTTTTCATTCATGAAACCTTTTGTTATTTTATTATACTATATTATGACCCAGAAAATAAAATAACCCTACATGATTAAGCGGTGGTTGATTAATTTCTTGTAAATATTTAATAAACGGTAATTATAAAATGAAATAATTCTTTTAATCAAAATGTACATTCATTTCTAGGCACCAAAAAGAGAAAGAGTAAAAGAAAGAAATAAAAATAAAACACTGATAAGTCTTCTCTTGAATATTTTCAAAAAGTTTATAAATTTAGATTATATATAGTTTTTCAAGAGGTCTTAAAATAAATTAATTCATTTCGTTTCTTTATTAATTTCTGGAACTCCCTGGAAAAAATTGCGAAACTTTGCCAAGGGCAAATAAACATCAGTGGTAATAAGAAGAAAAAAAATTGAAGGATAAGGAAAAATTATTTTCTGAAATAGTATAAATTATTCAAAAATTCTATTGTACAGTGAAGAAAATCATTAATAAATACACCAAAAAAGACAGATTAAGAATTTTTATAGATTTGGCTTGTAATCCTATGATTGATATCCTATGATAAGCATACATATATGAAACTTATAAGCATTTCGCTTTCTCTATGGAATCTGAGAGAAAGATATAGGAACACCAAAAATTTGAAATATTTTTTGCAGAAGCGCAGTTAGAATTCAACCTTCCTTGCTTTAGATACAAAAAATCTTTTCGTTGCAATTTTTTTATCAAAAGCAATTTACATTAGTAATAAAAAAATAGTGAAAAGAGGTGCAGTTTCAAATTAGAAACATTGGTCAATCCTGATTCTCTACCAATTTACATCAATTTTTGCAGAATCATAAGATTAAAAGAATATTCTGTGGTAAATTTCATATATTCTATAGTAAAGTGTATAACTTACTTAAATCAAATTTTCATTCGCAAGTATGAACTAGAGAACGTAGAATAAATTTATTTACATTATCAACGTAGAAATTATTCCTATTACGAGAATCACTCTAGAAATCGAATTAAGGATTGAAATTAATTTCGGATTTCGAAAAGCTGCCACACTTCTGTCAAGCTCTCAAATCGCAGTAATATTTTATATTAGCCGCCTTTGACGACCATCTGGTTCCGAGATTAAATTTTTAATTATGTGTTTTATGTAACTTGGTATTTATGGTTTCTTCAACAAAATATTATTTAAGATTCAAACTTTGATAGTCATATAATTCATATTGTTTTAAACTTTTTTTCATACAAACATAACGTGTTCGTGCAAGTTAAATTTTATAATTTATGTGCAATATATTATTAAGAACCATATTTAAATGTTTTTTAGAAAGTTAAATAAAAAAAAAGGAAAATAAATTACAGTTCAAAATAATATATATCCTTGAAAAGAAAACTTTTTGAATTTTAAGATGATATTTATTTATTTATTTATTAGTGTAATAATTTTGGAATAATTCGGAAAAACGCTTACATTGCTTGATTTTTTTAATTAAAATTTTAATCAAACTTCCAAACAGATAGCTCTGAGGTGCATTGTTTCACCCTTTGAAGAGTGGATGGGCCAAATTTGGAAGCTCTAGGTCTACGGTCTGGCCTATAAAGCTCTAACACACACGCGCGCGCGCAAACGCAAACTTACATTTATTTTTATTTTAAGTAAAGATTTAGTATAGTTCGTACTTAAGATGTTTGGCTCACATAATACAATGAATATTTTTTTAAAGCGAGTTATTTAACAGCTTTTATACAATAGAGCACGAAAAATTCGTAACCCCCTCCCCAGGTAAAACAGATGTTATCTTCAAGGGGGCTTTTCACTACTTTTTTTCTACTGTCATTACATAGCTAATGTATTCCTTCTTTTTTTAATGACCCTTCCATTCCTCAGAAGAAATAAGATGTGCATTCTAAAAGAATGATATTTTTGCATCTTGTATTCTGAATTAGTTACATTTGTGGGTAGTTGATTAACCAAAAGTAATGGTTACTAAAAATTTTAATTAAATATTTTGTGTAATTATTCTACACCAAAGATCGGGTTTGAAATAGACTTTATATATCAGCTCTATGGTTTTGACCGTAGAGTTGAAATAGAGTTTATATATCAGCTCTATGGTTTTGACCG
>JAPMOR010105659.1:415450-460424 GCA_026543865.1 Argiope aurantia | reverse complement strand
CGTAGAGTTGAAATAGAGTTTATATATCAGCTCTATGGTTTTGACCGGTTTCTGCTGTAAGCAAGGGTTGTAAAGCAAGTTATTATCTTAGTATTTTCGAGGGAGGGGATTGTCAGCTATTCTATTTGAGTGATAAATTACTTTTGCTTGCGAGACACTTTCAAAAGATTACTGAAAAGATTCAGAGTTATTTTTATGAGGTTTGTGAATGTGGTTGAAAGTTAATTTCCAAAATAAGAAATATTATTATAAAATAAGCTATTATTTTTTAAACCTTTATTATTGTTATTATTATTATTAAACTCTTTTTTGATTTAAATGAGAAAAATATTAAAGAGTAAAAATGCCATATAAATTTAAATTTTTACCAAAGTTTTTTCAGAAATATTATATTATTATTCGTAATTTTTTATTATTTTTATTATTATTAATAGACAAATATTATTTGTATCGGTTATTGATGTGTAATACTTTTTGTCAGCTGGATTAATTTTTATTTTAGAAAGTCAAATAAAAACTGTTTTACGAAGAAATTTATTGTTTTTTAAGTGAGTAGGCTTTATTCAAGTAATTAAAATATAAAACTAAAAAAATTTGATAACCAATTATTAATAATTAAGTATTAAATTTATTCGTAACATAGAAAAGCCGTGTGATTTCATGCGAGTTTGTATTCTCGGTACAATACATAATTTTAATGTTTTCATAACTAATTATAAATTAATAAATTTCCATTGTATACGTAAGTGATTTCATGGTTCTGAATTTGATAACAAGATGTTTCAAGAATTCATTATACTAAATTTCATATAAAAACTAATCAGTAAAAAGTAATTAAAATAATTTTTTAGTACACTAATAATATTCTAACTTTAAATTTTTTCATTAAATTTGTTTTCTCTTAAAATAAATACTCCACATTGGTTAAACAAAAATATATAAAATACAAGACTTTAAATTTTAATTTTAAAGGATTAGAAACCATATCAACAAAGCACAAATCAGTGAGATAGCTTCAAAACAAAATTATGATCTTAATTTTTTTTCATAGGCTTTGAGGGATCTATAATTAAAACTCCTTTGCACTAAAATGTTTTCTAAACATTTTCGAAATTAATAAAGTTTGAAATTTCTGTAAACATACAATAAAATTTGAATTATTTGACTAAACAACCAAAAAATCAATATTAATGAGAAAATACAGAATCTTACTAATTTTTACTAGCCTAATAAAGAAAATTTTGAAAACAGAAAAATGCTTTGATTAAAATATTTTGAATTAACACTTTAAATATATATTTCGAAATATATGATAATTCCCTTACAATTATTAAACATTGATTTTCTATTTTCTGAGAAATATTTAAGTTGATTTCTTTTATATCTGTTTTATTTAACAAATATATCATTTCCCTTATAGATAATCAAATTCTAAAAAAAGAATTTTAAATTAAGATTTCAAAGATTTTATTCTGCAACTAAGCATCATAGTGATATAATTTACATATTATAAATGAGATATTGTAAATGACATATATTGACTTTATTCCATACACATTGTACATGTAATTTGCTTGCATATGAAAATATATTATTTACTACGAAGGTTACAGAAGTATGCAATTCTATTTTATTTACGAACAAAAACCTGTGCTTCTTCAAATTCTATTGTTATTATTTTTGTCCCATCTACAGAAGACACATGTTTCCCATATTGAATCGTAGTTTCTCTATCTGGAAGTAATCGTTCAATCTGTTTGCATTGTTAACACAAACTCTACAATCAAATCAATCAGTTAACTATCGGTAAGATTAGAATTAAAAGATGCCTTGGATATATTCAGATGAGAAAAGACAACATCTGGCGATAATAATCAATTTAAGAAGAATTTGGATTGTAAGAAGGGTTGTATGGAACATGTGCAATACAAATTGTATAACATAAATTAGAGCCCTGCGCTAAAAGGGAGCGTATTTTCCAGCGCTTAGTTGGCATTCAACAAAACACAAATGATTTCCTGTGTATCGTTATTACATCTCCTCATGTATCTTTTATCGCTTAAGGTAAAGCAATCAATCAGCATTGGTGAGTGTCAGGCACAGCTGTGTCGGGCAATTAATGACTTATCACTCGTAGTGAGGGGCGAAAACGGTCGAATCCTTTCAAACTTTCCATTATTAAAAAAAAAAAAAAATAATCTCGGGATAAAACTGAATTTATATTTAAGTTCCTTCAAGAGCCAGAGGATTAAACTTCAAATTTTAATAGACATATAATTCAAATTTTAGAATTTTTTTTTATTTTAGAAGCTTTACACCGTTCTATTCATTGTACTATGAACTTTAATAATTTCATGTCTATATTTTTACCCGTTTAATAATATCATAGGAAGGAGCAGTAGTATATTAGCAGAATTTCGAAGTTGAACTTTAATTGTAAGTACAACTAAATTGAAACTATTACCTTATACTGAAGTCCTCAACATGAAAAAAATAATAAGTCAATTAAAGCTTAGAATTAATCAACCGTGTGCAGAAAAGTGAAGTAAAAACTAAATAACTGAATAAATAAATAAAAAAAAACTAAATAAATTATCAAGTTGTGCAAATAGAAACAATCAAAGTATGTACTGAAAGCGAATTAATAAATCTAAGATGTATTTTAGGATTTCAGAATTAAAATCCTAAATCACTTCCATTTTCCTGTTTCACAGCTTAGATATTTGAAGGGGTGGTATTCTTTGCTGATGACTGCGTTTTCTTTCATCTTCTGACGACAGAATTGCGTTTCTATAGCATAATACATTTTCTTAATTTCTTCGTTTTTAGAAAATTTGTTTAATCAAATTCTTATGGCACACTGGAATTTTTTAAAAAATTCTAAGAATTTAGAAATAATGTTTAATTTTATTATTATTTCATTTAGAAGTTATATGAGAACTATTTTGAGATGGAACATGTAATTTTGAACACTTTCAGTCATCTAAGATGAGATCAAAATTCCCTTTTCCAAACTTGCGCCCATACCGACTGGAAGGTGTTTTAACTTTCGACTGTAAGTTTTGAATCATAGTAATCTAGGAAGAAGGTTTCGATTTTGGGACTGAGGGTTAATAAGTTTGAAAATAAATTACATCGAAAAATCGCCGAATAAGCGGAATACTGTACTTGTTAGGAAAAAAATGCTATTAACTTTGTAGTTGGTGTCGTCTCCGTCATCTGACCACGGTTCAGATTATGCGACCCATTCCAATGTAGTCACAGTTCTGTTTCGAAATGGGACATAAATATAATAAACTTATTGAATTTATAATCAGTGTGCATCAAGCCTATATAGAGTGGAATAGAGTTTCAGATCTGGAACTTTCCGAAACCGAAATTTTCCTTTTGGGCATCACTAAAACTGACTTAAATTTTTATCTGAAAGTACTTCCGGGCTCTTTTAGTTTCTTTTTTAATAATTTTTCAAAGTAATGTATTGCTATTCATATAATTAACTTCAAACAAATTGCTTCGGATAAAATTATCGCTGCTGCAGAAAAAAAAAGTAATTTGTTTCAATTCTCATAAGAAAATGAGATTTCTTAAGCCCATGTAAAATAACTACTAAAGGTATTCAAAACGCGGTCACCGATAACCGACGATTTAAAATTCAAAAGGAGCTAGCTACCCGAAATAGATGCTTAAAATATTCACTTACTAAATAAACATGAGAATAAAAAGAAACGCAGAGCGTAATTCAGCGAAAATGTAACTAATCAAAATAGTATTCTCAACATCCAAAAGTCATCTGTTTCAACAAAATAATAATTAGGTGAGCGAAGAAAGTGTTTTTAATTCAACGCATGAAATTGATATAAAAATTTAGTTTATCCAATGAATTATTCCTAATATTTCAATCCAACTTTTATTTTTCGGCCTTCCATATATTTACATCGCTTATCGAAACCAGAAGGAGTGGTCTCTGTAAAATATTCTAATATACTCTCTCATAAATTACTGAGTATTATTAGTCACGTGGCATTGGCGAATAGCAATTACGGAAAAGTCTATTAGTATACCAAATTTGGCAATTTTTTCTGGCGATTAATTGCTGAAATGCGGTTATTACTCAAGCACCGGAATTAGGCTTCATTCCTTCCTGGTTGAAATCGACATCTAGCACAGATGTGCATTGATAGTGTTAAAATCAATCATTTGAGTCATTGTTTTTTACAATTATCACGATTATATGCTTGTAAAAATATAGTCAAAGTAAGTCGATGGATTTGATTCTAAATGTTATAGATCTATATTTTATATGTGTGCCAAATGTTATGCATTTAGCTGTCATCATTTTGTAGTTATCGCGTTTGCTTATAATGGTACAGCCGAACAGATAGATTTTCATTAAATGAATGGATTTCGTTCAAAATTTGATAGAAATCTACAAGTGTGGCATAAAGTCTATTTACCAAATCTACAAGTGTGGCATAAAGTCTAGTTGCCAAATTTCTAGCTCAAAGCATTTTTGAGCAATCAGATTCTCAGACAGACAAAAATAATTCCAAAAATGTGTTTTCCGTAAGTCTGAAACGTAACGATATGTCAAAATCTCGAATTTTAATTTTCTGACGATTACAATACTTTTCCTTTGTAAAGGGGAAAGAATTAATAAGTGATCTAAAAAATTACAAATTATATTAAATTTATCAATACCCACCAAATATGTAATTGATTATCTGCAAAATTGGATTTCTGCATATAAGAGAACATACAAGTAATAGAAAGAGGCAGACTAACAACGTTTTGCATGATGGTTGATCATGCATTGGAATTCAGGACGCACCTGTTTGGATAAGTTAGGTTCATTGTTATTTCGAAGTCATGCCCTTCTTTCTCGGGCATAATGTACTGGGTTGTCCTTTCCGTACAATACTTTCCCTTTGCCCTTGATCTTAACCTTCAAGCACTTTCACACCAACGAACAAAGGCTTTATGTGAAACTCTGATAAAAAGGAATTCCAAACTAACCACTTTAGTGCTGTGACTTTAGTTAAAAATAGATGCGTTTTCGGAAAATCCCTAGTTCCATACACACAGAAACCGTAGTTATATAATTATAAATAAAAAGTCAAAAGTCCCCAACATTCTCTTCAGCGTTAGAACTTTAATGAAAGCTTGTGTTAATATCTTTTGCAGCAAAATATAAACTTTTTAACTTTCATTTTATTCAGATTCTGGTGCCCCAATTTTTTTATCTGTCATTGTTAGAATAGAAGATGTCGTTTTGGTGAAATTTAAGAAAAACCGAAAAAAAAAAAAAACCCATCTCATTTCACTTCTTACTTTCCACATAGCTCGCTTCCACCTCGCAAAAAGGAGGAAACTTGGATTAGTCATATCGAACCGTAACTGAAGTGTTTAAAACATAAAACATTATGCATAATTTTTTCCCCGATTTAAACTTATTCACTTTTCCTATTTAATTCAGGAGCAGCTAGTCAATTCCAAATTGCTAGATTGCAGTTTTTGCCAACCTACCGCAAAATAAACTTGGAAAGCGCACAATAGAATGTAGGTAATTTTTGAGACTCCATTTATAATGATATAATTAAGGTTTTTGAGATGAAAAAAAAAAAATGAGGACCACAAGTTTGGCACCCTTGATCTGTATAATGATATATTGATATGTTACTGATGTCTTGTGAATTTAAATGTATCATTAAAAATGTGCTTTCTATGGAATTAAAAATGTTTCAATTTCAAGTGCTTTGATGCTCTAAATAATTTGCAGTCTGAAGCCCCCTCTTCCCCCCCAAAAAAATGTACAAATATTTCAGATTTATTTCGTTTAGATTCATTTCAGATTTATTTCGTTTAGATTCATTTCAGATTTATTTCGTTTCGTTTACAGTTTACCATTTTAAAAATACATAAAATGAAAGATTTTTCATATATTCTTAGTACCATGATAAAACAATTAAAAAAGCTGAAATAACCAATAAATGCAGTTTTTTTTATTATTATTATTATAAAAGAAAGCCTGTTTTCTATAGACTGTAAAAAAAAATCTGTGCAAACTTTCAAAGGTTTTTTTTAAAGTTTTTAACAAATAATAAAAACACTACATAACATAAAAATACTAGGAAAAGTCATTCATGTTTAAATGAAATGAAACATTTCATGAATTTTCATGAAGTTATTTTTCTCTTTAAATTTTGTTATTTTCTGAAATAAATAGATTTTATTTAAACAAGCCTCAAGCATATTTACTGTTCTGTAGGTTTATATAATAATAAATGTACAGAAATAATAAAATATGATTATTAAAGAAAATGCTATACAAATTGAGGTTTATAGATTAATGTAATTCATTTGGACAAAAAAAAAAGGATTTGAAGAACTTAATCTCTCAACAACGCGAAGTTTAAAGTTGTTGCAATCTGCAAATATATTATTTTAAAATTAAGTAAATCAACCAACTGAAATAACATTAGTGGTTAATTAATTACTATAAATTACTGAAGTTGTAGATTTTTTAATAAATAAATTTCGCATAAATTAAACTTTAAAAAATTGCAAAGTAACAAAAAGTCAAAATAAACATAACAGAAAAATATTTTATTAACTAGGGTGGATTCTTTGGTATCTAGCTTGGAAACTTTAAACATTTTCAATCAAAACTTTCTTCAAAAAATAATTTTTTTTTCTCCTCTGATAAATTATTTTAAATTTCATATAGATCAAAAAACGGATCTTAGAATATTTCGATATTTGGAAATGCGTTGTAATATTTATAACTATTCTTCAAATAATAACGCGTTATTTCTCCTCTGATAAGTTATTTTAATTTTGATGTAGATTAAAGAACGCATTTTACAATATTTATATCAAATTAAATATGTATTTTCTGCGATCTAATATACACCGTTCAATATTTGAATCAACTCATTTAACATAAAGATCCATCACAAATTTGCACAATTTAACATGCGACCGCATGTTGTCTTATACTATATTGTAAAGTCAAGAATATCCTATCCTTCTTTTCTTTTAATCACTAGAAACAGTGCAGTTGATTCTAAAACGAAATTGGTAAGTCGTTGATTGCTTGAATATGAAATGAGTATATTTTTCAGAAGAATAAAAGCTTATTTTCATCGATAAAAATACATAAACAATAATAAAAAGGATACTCAGAGAAATGGATATTTTTTTTAAGTATGCAATATAAATTAGAAACAAATAGGTAATATAAATCAATCAATGGTACACTAAAGTAACATTGGAAACTTATCAGTATACTTGGAACTATTACAACAAATTTTATGGATAGAATTTTAAACTCCCTTTAGTAATCAAGAGTAACAGAGAACATTTAAATAAATTATTTGAAATTTTCTTAATAACAGGAAATAAATAATCTTTAATATGCAGGATATGTAGTTTAAATGTGAAAAAATAGTTAATTTTTTAATCGTCTGAGAATGGCAAAATATTTAAAATGGCATAGAAATTTATATTATTATATTTTATGTCTTTTGATTCAATAAAAGAATTATTGAAAAATTACGAAATTGAAATTTTTAGCATCATTATTTTTGTTATCACTATCCATTATTTATTTTCGATGCCCTATTTTCCAGATGATACGGCAGCTAAAAATTAATCAGTTAAAGTTGCAGAAATTGAATCCTGAGACGCTCGAAAATAAATATTGTCCTCACAATTTAGAAGTTAAACTACTATTAACAGCAATAAAAGAGATTTTTAAAATTCTTTTTTTTTTCTGTTTAATGCAGGCTCGAATTAAGCCGCCAAAGATCTTATTTATTTGCAAATCTTGAGGTATATATATATACCTCAAGATTTGCAATATATATATATATATATATATAAACTTACAAAAGCTCTTTACTTAAGAATATTGTTAAAGTAATTTTCTAAAATTTAAACAATACTTGAATTTAATTTGAATAAGTTCAAATTACACAGTAATTCTAAATTTAATAAAAGTATCAAATTAAATTATCTAAAAAAAAATAATGCAAAATAGGCCTCGAAGCCTAGGAATTAACCAAGCCCTGTTCAGACCCTGGTTCAAGAAATATTGGGTCATTCCATTTTAAACCCGAATTTAGGGGTATACGTTTTCGTGGTTCTTTTACACATTAAGAAAGACCAACCAATCGTGGGTAAAACTGGTCACGTGTTTCTTTTCAATGAGCGAAAGCCTGAACTATGCTCATTCATTCTGTTCTTAGAATTGCGTTAGCACGTGCTTACCTGTGACTATTCTTTAAAGGATCTCTTGTACCATTGATTCCTATCAATTATTATTTTCATCCAATATCGTAGATAATTATTAGTTTTCCTGTTTGACTAAGTAAGTTTAATTTTTTGATTTTCCTTCTTTTACTGCTATTTTGACAGCTAAAAATGTCATTTATAAAAGTTTTTTTTTATGTAGAAATAATTTTTTACAAATCTTTTATTTATTTTTTAATTCAATAATGCAACATTAATAGCATAAATCTCTTAAATATGATTATGTTTAAAAAAATAAGTTTTAAATTGAAAATATATTATTATTTTTCTTTTTATTACAGTATGAATTGTTATGTCAGTGACTATTTTAAAAGTTAATTGTTTAGTAGAATCTCCCTTTTTGAAATGTGGAATTTTTTTATATGACATTCATTTTTTTTAATCGGAAGAGCAATCATAAATAAATAATGACGCTCCCCTTATGTAAAATTTAATTTCAACCAAAAAATGACGCATTTTTTCCTGCCTAAATTTATTTTTTCATTTCCAATATTATTTAATTTCCAATAATTAATTCAATTTTAAAAAAGTTCTCCAAGAATATTTTTAAACGAAAAGAATTTTATTTTACATATTTTATTAAAGCCTTTTATTTACTTTGTCTTGTTTCAAGTTCGTAAAAATGAAAATTTGTGATCAGTTTTTTCCACACTTTCTAATGTGCTAGTGGCATAAAATCTTTCGCCTTTTTTATATTTTTTGAGGATATTACACTATTAATATTTTTGCAATTTAATTATCAAATAATCGATTAATTTAATTAAATTCTAATTGTTTTCTTGTCGCCCCACTTTATACTAAGCATGAGAAAAATGAATTTGAAGTCTAAAGATTAAAAAAAGTTGATAAAAATATTTCACTATTTAACACTTTCAACGCTACCGACGAGATATCTCGTCTTTCAGATACTTCCTTTGATATTTGTCATTTCATGGAGTTTTTGTCTAATTCATCCTTAGCGATGAATGTGTTAAGATTCCAAAAATAATTTTTTTAATGGTACCAATTTAATTTCCAACCTTTTCCAATTAAATTGGAAGTATCTGAAAGACCAGATTTCTCGTCGGTAGCGTTGAAATTGTTAATAAACTAATTACAGCATATTAACATTACTATTACTTAGTTGAACGATAACATTTATATTTTTCTATCATAACATAATGGTTATTTTCATTCAGAGAAATTAACATGAAAATGAAAGACAACTGTGAGCGCATTTTATAAAACACTTTATATTTGTATTTATTTTTATTTCTAAGGACAAGATGAGGAGCAGCTCCCGTATACGGCCTAGTGGCGCCATTTATTTCGCCAAGAAGTCGCCAATAATGCGTGTTTAGGATGTTGTGATTCTTAACCGGAAGTTTTGAAGCCAAGCCACATTAGGCTTATTTCCAAGACTGACAAATGCAATAGACTATAAGTCAGGGGGTGGCGATGCCCCCTTTTTATTTTAAATAATTCAGATAAATGTTGTGATTATTGACTAATTTTTGAAGCCATGTTAGGCTTAATCCTAGGACTGACAAAATACACGAGCATAAATCAGGGGGGGGGATTGAAATATTTATGATAAAGATCCAAATGAAACGATTTGTTTAATTATACGTATAATGAAGCATGACGAAATGCTCACTTGCTTTTAAGTATAATGAAATGCTCAAAATTAATATTAAATGAAGATGGCGAAATTATTTTGTGCTCCGATTTTTAAATATGATTTCTTAATTTTATGCTGAATATGTTCTCATGAAAATAATTGATATTTTTTTCATTTTAAAAGCATAGTTTATAAAAGTTAATAGCTGTAGATGTGAGCTGCTCCTTATAAAAACACATAAAAATACTGAATATGTTCTAAGGTTTTAGGTTGCCATAAAGAAGAATACATATGCCGATGACGGCAACCAGAAATTATCGTTTATCGCCAAATTTCTCGCCAATTTGGCGGAGGCCGTATACTGGAGCTGAGCCTTAGATAAGAATTTTGTTCCGTCCAATAAAATAGTCCTATTATAATCCTTATGTGTTTCCCTATAATTAGCGTATTTGATGAGAATATTGTTTCGTCCAGTAAAATAGTCCTATTATAATTCTTGTGTGTCTCCCTATAACTAGCGTATTCGATGAGCATTTTGTTTCGTCCAGTAAAATAGCCTTATTATAATCCTTGTGTGTTTCCCTATAATTAATGTATTTTATAAAAATTTTATTTTAAATATCAATAATCGATGTTCTCCATAATAAGAAATTAACTTTGAAATCGAATCTTGAATTTTATAGAAATTATTAGTACCCTCGAGCGACCAGCTGGTTTGCCAGGAATATTTGTTATATTTGTATTCAGATAAATCATTTAGATATAACCTTATATCTATAATTCCGACAAATGTGGCATGAAAGTGGTGTTTTTTTTATTGCTTTATTTCTAATTATTGTGTGCATGATCCTTTCTAATGGAGACAGTCCAATGACATCATAGCCTTGTTAAAAACATAAATATGCAGTTCATTTATTTTCTAAATTTCGCGGTATTGTAATTTAAATATTTTATTCGTTTTGTAAACTACTCAGATATTAAATAGAATACTCCTTCATGAAGGTATCCTCCATTGCTAAAAATTAAGCAAATATATGCCAAAAAATTTTTTTTTAGATTTTAAAAGGATGTAAAATTAATTTTTGTGTTGTAATATTTTTTGGAATTAGCCCGGAAAAACGCTCAAATTCTTTTAAATCTTTATTTAATTGAATTTCTAATTTAAATTTTTAAAAAATTGCTCCAATGTTCGCGTTTTCAATCCATAAGGTACTTAATTTTGATCTAATTTTGGTATTGTCGGTAAATGGCCTGGTCTGTAGAGCGCCATCACACAGACATTCTTCTTTATTGTTAGTAAGACTTTCTCACTTTTTCTTGAACTCTGCGAATAGAGATTTGACCTTGAGGAGCTGGGAAGAGCATTCTGCTCTGGTTACCCAAAAATTTACATATGACGTTTTATTGTTTTCTGTATACTAACATAAATTCGTTCATTTAACGTATGAGGATAGCTTTATAATTTATATTTTATTGTTATTTTCCGTGGGGTTCCGAGTCTTCTAACAACGATTTGCGATTTTTTTTTTTTTTTTTTTTTGTCGGGATGTAAGCAAAAAAGGTAAAAAAGAGCATAGCAAAACAGTGCAAGAATCAGAAAGAAGAACTTTCATTGCAATCAAAGCATATGTATTTTTATTACAATTGCCGTGCGGAACTTCTTATTTTGTGAATAAGATAATAAATTTCAGATTTTTTATTGCAAATTTGAGAAACCGCTTTCTTTCTATTATTTACATTTTTTAATTTTTTTCTTTATCTTGTTTTGAAATTGATTCATTCGGGTAATTTTTGGTTAATTTTAATTCGTACTCTTTTTCTGGCAGTAATTCAATCCACTTAAAATTTAATAACCTTTTATTGTTCTTACTTAAATATTGCTGAAATTTTTAACAAGCAAAATGATTTAGATTTACTATAAAATTATCCATTTTTAACCAATATTGGTTTTTTTATTCAGTTTTTCTGGTATATTGTTGTAAAATATAATCTCTTTACTTATAATTAGAATTAATTACATTTTTAAAAGTAGGAAACACGTTTTGTAAAGGTAGGGATATTCGAGATTTTTTTTAATAATTATCCAGTGCAAATATTTTTACTTTGTTTTATAATTTTCTTTTAAATTTTTTTGTATATATTTGATAATTGACTATCTGATACATTTTAACTATCTGTTATATTGAATCTGATATATCGATATATCAGATATATACAATTTATCGATTGATAAATTGTATATATCTCATATAGTGACTAACATCTACTCTAATATAAAATGCAATAAACTCTAGATTTTACGGACTAAATGAAGCGAAAAAAAAGTGTATCCATAAAATCATGAATGGAATTATTGAGAAATATCTAAAATAAAGTTTGAAACATGCAATTGTTTTGTATAGAACAAATTCAAAATATTGAATGCAGTATAAAATACTTTATATTTCAGCTTACTAAACTCCGTAAAATTTTTAGTGTAGAAAAAAAGATGTTTATTGTGCCTTTAATTTATATTGTAGTTCGAAATTTATTAACATTTAATTCAATGAAGCAATATGCATCGTCTAATTTTCGTTATGCATTTTAATTTATAATGATTCAAGAAAAATGTTTTAATTTTGTATTATATATTGCTTTTAATAATTCGAGTATTTTTTATCTTTATATAAAGATAACGATATGGCAGAGTTATTGAAGCCACTGATTGATATATATGTTACGGCCAAAGCCCGAAGTTTGGCCAATTCGCATTTTGGCGAAGTTTGGCCCAAATTCGAAGTACTTTCAATTAATATTGTATATTCTACTTTGGTTGGCCATTTCGTGAAGTGGCTGAGAATTATTGACCAAAGTCCGAAGTACTTTCAATTAATATTGTATATTCTACTTTGGTTGGCCATTTCGCGAAGTGGCTGAGAATCCTTGGCGAAAGCCCAATGTGATAATGGTAGATTGATCGGTAGGGGGCACATTAAACAGAATACTTAAAAATAAGTAAAATGTACTCATTCTTGAGTACTTCATGTTGTTATAATAGCTCCGAGTATACAATGGTCTTAATTTTGAGAAATGTATATACTCACTTTTTAAATACGTACAGGGATTCGAATATGACTATGTGTTTTTCCAAACCTAAATTTTCAAAAAGAAACCTCGGCTGACATGATTGGACCCAGAGGGATACGAAATAAAATACAGACCGTTCGACCTGCAGCACAATTGCGATACCAACTAGGCTAACTTTCGAGAAATGTTTTAAAGGTGATCGTCAGTATTTTTTTTTTTTTTTTTTTTTTTTTTTTCCCCTTAGACTTAATGCTAAATTTTTTATATTACATTCTCTTCCGAAATATCGATTCATAAAATACGAACATTTTTACAAGGGAAAGAAACAATATTAAGAGTAAAATGAAATAAATATGACATTTATATATAAAATATAAACAAGGGCAAGTTGTAGGTGAAATTCGACAGCTGGCGCAAACTAAGAAATGTCTTTAAATAATATTAACAACAAGACTATTTTTCCTTCATATTTGTTTTAATTAACCCTTATAATTGTTATTTGCCTTTGGAAAAAAATATTTTTTGAAGCGATATTTCGGGAGACAATGTGAACTGGGATATTTAACATTAGGTCTATGGAGCAGAAAAAGACTAAGGATCATCCTTAAAGGTAGTTGACAAATTGAATTCTCAATTTGTCTTTGTATTCATACACGATACGCAACACCTTTGCTCAAGATATAATTCGTTCACAGTATATGTTTTATATGTGTCAACGTATACACAGTATACGTTGTTACAGTATATGCGTTCACTGAATAATTTCTATTATGGTTTTAATATGAGAACAGAATAATACAAGATCATATTTTTATATATTACAAGTTTATTTTTAACTCAGAGGTGTCACTTATATTTGAACTCGCTTCTAAAACAATTGTACTTAAAAAAATAAACAGTGCACAGAAGTACTCATTTTTAAATACTTCATTTTTAACAGTCTGTAAAACAATCTGCTCTTGATTTCTTTCTTCCTACTTTGGCTGATCGTCCTAAGCCACATCGCGAATTGGCCGGCCAAAGCCCGAAATCAAGAAAAGATCGGACATTGACCGGTAAGTTTACAGCAACGTTGGCCAGTTCTCTAACTGGCCGATTTCGGGCTTTGGCCGTAACATATATATTGTATAAAACTTTCAGCCGCCTGCATTTTTATATGTGTCATATTTCTATTTCAATCAGCATTTCTTTTTAATTCACAGATTATGTAACTGTAACGTGGAAATATAAATATTCGATCCACTTAAATGGTTTTTCTTTTTCTTTGTGAGCAATATTTAGAAAGCATGATTTTTTTTTTTTTTTTTTTTTTTTTGAGTTCGCGAAGTCTAACGGAGAGTCATTAAACCCAATCCTCCCAAAACGTTCTCACATACTCTCTAATAAATTTGTCATGCCATAGAACGTTTTACATGGCATCGGCATACAAGTTAAGAAATATTAACTTTTGGCTTGAATTCAGTATTTTTACCGAATCTATCGTGTCATCCTTGGTAAGTTTGTGTAGGTGTGATTAATCCATGGCATAATATTAATAGTATCCGAAAATCGAATTTGTGCTTTAGACCAGAGCCTGACTAAGGCAGTTGCCCCGGGTCCCCACATCAGAGGGGGAGACCCCAAATAGTATAGAAAGTTTATGTTACGTTTTAAAAATAAGCATAATCATTCAAGGTCAATATAAATTTTATAATTCTCAGTTTTTCTTACATAGCAATAATTTCGATGAAGGAAGTATCTATGAAGTAAGATGCAGAAAGGTTTAAGTTGTTTTGAAAAAATAATTTTTATTGTACTTTATCGAAGACTATAATATAAGCATATTGTTTGTTTGTTTTTTAAATTTTGAAAGAAAATTATTTTTTAATCCCATTGTTGACCGTTTTATGCGTCTATGCTATATCCTTTTAATGATGGACATAGAATTGTCAGAAAAATCAATAGAATAGGCAGAACAATATTTCGTCGGATCATTGGAGGGGGGGGGGGACTTTACAGCTATTTTAGGTTCTAGTCAATTTTCCTGTTATATATCTATAATGCGGTTAAAAATATAAATACCTCCATAAAGTTCGGTTCTTCATCACTGAATTAGTGAAGCAGAGGGGGGCTCAACAAAGAAGTTTTTGCCCTGGGCCCCAATCAGGCTAAATCGGGCCCTGTTTTAGACACGTTTTTCTCAATCAATTGAAACAAAGATTTGACACAAAACTGCAGCTGTAATAAAAAAAAAGTCCCATACCTAATTTGAGATATTTAAGTCATTGCGTTTTTGAACTATCGTGTCTGCATGCTTCTGAAAGTACAGACTCAACACGTCGTTGGTTTTGTCTCCAAATTTGACAGGTGTCTGCTCTATACATGTTAAATCTGTCTACTGAATTTTACCTCTCTAGCTCTATTCATTTTGTAAGTATCGTGTTAACTTATATTCGTAAAAACGGACTCCCACTGAATGGATTCTAATCAAAATTTGATGAAAATCTTTAATTTTAATGTAAAGACCGTATACCAAATTTCATCCATGTAGCTCAAAGTCTTTCGATCTCAGGGAGGTCTAAAACCAGATGATTCATCAAAATCTCGAGTTCAAATTTTTTGACGATTACTATATTTTATTACTATATTTATATTTTCTATAAAAAGTCAGGCCGAAATATTAGTTGTGACAATGAAAGCGATTTGAGTTTCACTTCAACAGAGTTGTAAAATACGTTTAAAACATTCACTTATTTAGAATTTCATTATCGCAGTTTTTATTTTAGGAATTCATAAATTAAAAATTTAGAAAATGCATTCATTTATGCATTATTTTATCTTCGCATATGTATAACTTCAGATATATAGCTTCTAAATGAAAGAATGAATAAAATGAATTCTACTTGTAGATTATGATTTTATTCAAACTATAAACGAATTATCGATGATTATTTACAATTTAAACATAAAGATGCATTATTAGCACGATATAATACTATCGCAGTATTTTTTTCAAATTTTAATATTTGGATTTTATTGGTATTTTATGTAACTATCTCTTTTAATTTAATTGTATTCGTTGTATGATGTTCATGTATTTTGACTAATGCGCTGTAATTTTCAAAATCTGCACGTAATGTCTTGGTGACTAGCAGAGAATACATTTTGTTACTTTTTTATTAGAATTAACTACATTAGACAATACCTTTTTAATAATCGCTATTTCTTTATATCTTTTCCTATCACAAGTATCAAAATCTTTTAATCAATCTAGTCCTGTTTAAATAAATGTTGGCAACCTTGTCATATTGTTTCAAGTGCTTCTTATTTTACTATTTAGTTTTTATATGTATTTATTACTTATTTTATGCCGTTTCCTTGATCGACGTGTTCCTCAAATTGTTTCAAATCATACAGAGTCACTTAGCTCTACAAATATTATTTTAACACTCTCATTTTTTAAAAATATGTTAGTTTCAAAGGGAACACGTAAGGCGCAATAAAAATATTTAAAGTAACAAAAGCAAGAGGCCTGGAATGGGAAAAAAAAATGTTTTGCTACTAAAAAACTGACATTTATTTCCCGACTGTCATTACATGATTTGAAACTTCTTAAGAAAATACAGTGTGGCTCCTACATTTCATGATATCTACTTTGACCCTCTATCAGGAAGTTAGAATAGAACACATGTTGGCAGACGGAATTTTCAAAGACTTAGGGGAGAAATTTGTGTTGTTTTTTATAGAAAAAAAAACAAAAAAACGGGAATAGTCTTGGTGTGTAATAATTAAGAAATATTAACATTTAGCATCTTTACAGAATCTGCTTACTATTTTGGAGAGTTATTTAGTAATTACTCCCTGGCATGTGTTAATAATCTCCAAAACATGAATTTTTGTTTTAGAGATTTTTTTCAACCGAATGAAACAAAAATTCGACGCAAAACTGTGCTTGTAGTTAAAAGATCTCGCACCAAATTTGATATCTTTAAGTCACTGTGTTTTTGAATTTTCATGTTTACTTATTTCTGAAAGTACAGACCAGCGGATAGTGAATCCGAGGTCGAATTTGGTTCAAAATTTGACATCTGTCTACTCTATTGATGTTAAATCTATTACTGAATTTTATTTTTCTAACTCTTTCAGTTTCTGAACTACCATGTTAACTTATATTTGAACAGGCGGACTTACTCTGAACAGATTTTTCTAAACATTTGATAGAAATCTGTAAATTTGGTGTAAAAAACCGTATACCAATTCAAGTATACAAAAATAGTTTTTGACTTATCTTTGTCTCAGACAGACAGACGGACGGACATTTTCCAAAAATGGGTTTTTCGAACTCAGGGAGATCTGAAACATAAAGATTCGACAAAATCTCGAGTTTGAATTTTTTTGACGATTACTATTTTTCTCCGTAGTACGTATACGAGAAAGTAAAAAAAAAAAAAAAAGAAAGAAAAAAAGGAAAAAAAAATGATGTAGAGTTATATTAATTTACTACGATATTGAATTTTTACCCCAATAACCGTTTCATTCACATTATTCCAGAAAATGTACTTGACAATATGTAATTAATAAGTGATTTATATCTTCTGAGAATCCAACTTTTATCTAAACTGTTATGTTGCCTCTAGGTCAAAATCATCTTGGCCCAGTGCCAGGACAAAATACTTTTTTTGAAATATTATACTGTTAAAATAATAAACTAATACTAATTATATTAAATATAAATTTATCCAATTAGATACGAGGAAAGGTCATTCTAATAATAAATGCAGAAGAAGACAATTTACCTGAAAACCTGAATTTATAAAAAACTGGTCACTTATTAACAATCCAATTTTCCCCTGTCTCGTAATATACTACTTAAAACTTTGTGTGGATTTCCTTTTTCTGCTAATATTCAATTTTTTATAACTTTTTTAATGTTAATTTTAAAAAAAAAACTACTGCACATTTTAGCGTTAACTGCATACATTTTGCCACCAACCTTTGATAAAAATAAAATTAAAATTAAAAAAATCACTTTCCTATTTCAATTATTAAAAGGCATATTAATGTTCCGAAAAATAATAAACGAACGAAAATAAACGGAGAAATACTAAATTATTTTTATTCCACCAACTGCATGATATAAAATCCATGGAAAGTCTTAACTTTACAAATGCTGATTCTTTATCTGTTTACCATAAAAAAAAATTGAAAGAATTTGGGGCAATAAAGATGTAGACTTTTGACATTATGTAACAAATAAAAACACGTTTTATAAATCTTAAATGTTAACAATAATAAAATAAATACATATCCTAGCGATAATTCTATGCATTTTTTTATTAAATTAAAGGCACATCAAACACAAAAATATTTTCACTTTTTTCCATTATTTTGAAAACTTTGTACGCGAAAAATCGAAAAAAAAAGAAAAAAAAAGCTTATTTTTTAATAAAAAAAGGAAATTTTTAATTAGAAATCTTATTCGTAGAACATGTTAAAATGGAAGAGTCTCATCCATCAAACTATTTAAATAAACTTTTAAATGATATAAAAAATAATTGTGTCTTAAGCTTCTGTATTTATCCGGTTCTTTTCTGGAAGACGAATTAAAAAGTGATTATGGCAATGTTGTTTACTGTTCCGTTATGCATCAAAAATTATGAAATAAGATAAAATAAAGATACATCCCTGAAATTTTACAAGTACATTTAGAATGATACAAGCCATCATATAAACCAATAAAAAAATACATTTCTATGAATTTTTGGGTACCTTATTATTTTAATAACAATAAAAACAACGCAATAAAATAAAAAACAGATTATAGACACCATTTAACTGCTATTCGAACAACAGTTAAGAAAGCTATATTTCTTTATTAAATTTTTTAACATAGCTCATCATTTTTTTAAGTGTTTGGTAGACAAAATTTGGATATAAATTTTTTATTACTATTAAAGTGATTTCATAGATTATCGAAAAATTCTTCTGAATTTCAAACATTTCAAAACTGATAACGAAATTTCTATAACCAATAGAGCTGGACCACATGTTAAAATGGATACTACCTTATTTGTGCTAAACTAATGGGAAAAAATCTATATGCTATCGTTACTTAATAAACATTGCTACCAATTTCAGCTTTCAAGTTTTGCAAAAGGAAAGAGAGAGAAAGTAACAGAATTTTTCCTCGATCAATAATGATGACTTCTAACTTTTTTACGTTTTCTTATATGAATTATATATGAAGAGAAAGTATCGTAATCATCAAAAAATTCTAACTCAAAATTTTGAAAATCTTCTAGTTTCAAACCTCCCTAAGTCGCTTAACAAACATATTTTTGGTATTATCAGCCTGCGAACTCTATAACTCAAAAATGCAGATGAAATTTGATATGCGATCTTTGCAGCAAATTTATAGATTTCTCTCAAATTTTGAACGAAATCCATTCATAGCCTGTCGGTCTATCCAAATATAAGTAAACATGGTAACTGCAAAACTTAATAAAATTTGGTACACAGGTTTATCATATAAAATGTAAATCTGGATCAAATTTTGAAACACATCTGTTAATGGATTGACTATCTGTTTTTACATTTCTGAAAACAATTGGATTTTATCGTCATATTTAAATAACAAATCTTTTTACACTTTTAACCTTGTTTACTATACTGAACACTTCGTATTTTAAAATTTGCATTTGATTTTTACTGATATAATTCACCGTACCATTTGACCAGTAACTTCTACCATACTATCTGCGCAACATGGCCAAATTTGGCCCTTTCGCCCACCCCCCCCCCCCAACTAACTAACTAACTGGCTATCTGTCAAAGGAGTACTTTCCAAAAACTTTTTGTGTACAAATTAAATTTTCATGTACTAGAGTATTACTCGCCGAAAACATCGCCACCGATCACATGATAGATGCAATAAAAATGCTAAATTCACGCCAGTGGTTAATATTTAGTAACTAATGCTCGCCAACGCCTTGCAATTCCGCCTTACATAAGGTGTACAATTTTATGAGGGGAGAAAAATAACATTTATCTAAAAATATACGAGAGAGTTTTGGTATTACTACTCATACTGATTTCAATTAAAATTGTTTGTAGATGCGTGAAAAGAAGTCAAAAACATTCTTGAGGTTGAATTCAAAGTTACTTCTTCTTAGTCTAATCAAATTGTCAAAAAAAAAAAAAAAAAAAATCAAACTGTGGGAAAATTGCGCAACTGCCATTTTATTATGCCAAATTGTTGAGTTGGCCATCCAAAACAAGTCACTATGTTTGCTTACGATTATAAGACCGCGGTTTTTCGTGTTTAAATAAAAGGCTATTTAACTGAAAAGGAAACTTTAACTAAGAAAATTATGGATATTAAAGAGGCCAACTCATTGGCCGGTCAAGTATTAAGATGCTATAAATAAGTAAGACTGAATATGAAAGGAAGTAAATTCGGAAAAATATTTTTTTTTTCCGTACTGAAGAGATATTTTTGTAATTCTATTTGAGTCTGCATAATAAAGAAAGTAATATTAGAAGAGGACGTATAGAAATATACTTATTAGTCTTTTTAGACGATTAATTATTTTTTTTCTCCGACAAGGTTTATTTTTTCGAAAGATAACGTAAGCATTTTCTCGTTTGTATCATACGTGAAATTACAAAAAAAATCAGGTCAATAAAAAAATACAATAATTTTTTTTTTTTTTTTCCTTCAAATTCACACTTTTTAAAAACCTATTCAAGACTTAAGCTATCTTAGTATTGGAGGGCACATTGTATAGATCTTCTAATCGCCTGTAGCTTTCTTACTTAAACTTTTTCTCTCACCTTAGTTAACTTTTTACTTTAATTGAGAAACTGAACTTTGTATTTAACTCCCCCCTCACCCCTTCCGTTATTTAGTTTGATATCAAGGAGCAAATATAGTGACCCGTTTCGGTTACTTAACCCAACAACTTAAACCAATAAAATGACTGTTATGTATTTTACATTTTTTTAAAAACTTTTTTTTACTTTTTTTGGAAAATATCCTTCCCGTGAACAAGAAAAGCAAAAATTAAATTTATTCCGGTTGATACATTTTTTAAATTTATTTTCTCTCTACTATTTTATAGATTGCTTGAAAAGATTTGTATGCATGGAACTAAAAGTTGATGTTAGCATCTTATCTTGTCATGCCCTACTGTTATTCTCTTTCTTCCTATAATTTAATTTTTGGCTCTTTTTGCATAATGACTGGTGGTAAACAACGTAATTTTAACTTATTCAATATTATTTTCAGAGGAAACATTAAAATCCATTTGTTATAATGGATGAACAAGAATTAAGGCGGGTACTTGTCTTGGCAGCGTCCACCTCTACCAATGAAGTAGTAATTCAGGAAATTCCTCAACAATTTATAGAGCCTCAGGTCCCTGCAAGGAATTCCAAAAGGGCTAATAAGTCTTCAAAGAAGGCTTCGTCCCGTAATGCTTCCAGGTATGGTTTTGTGCTTTCTATGCTTTCATTGATTGCTTTAACCTGTTAACCGGGTAATTAACTTATATTCCGCTCGTTTTATATTGAAATATTTCGTCATATCCAGTTAACAGGTTAAATCTATTTATATGTTCGTGTTACATTTTCAGATTTCACGCCTGTTTCACTTTTCAGGTGGACCATAGTTTGGCTTTAGGAAATATTGTCGATTATGTTATATATTACTCTTAAATCATTTTTTTTCATTATTATCTGCGTCTGATCAATTAAATAGATTTAAAATTTGTGCATTTTTTTGAGAAGTGAAGTGCTAAAAAATTATTATTTAAAACCATATTTAATATTCTAATAAAAGAAGTCCTTTTAATCTTTAATATAAAAAGATTTAATATCGCAAGGCATCCAAAAATCAGATATACATAACACTAATTTGAATTTTTAATGATATTAGTTTATAGTGGCATAACAACATCAAGAAATATCACAGTATTAATTATTTTAACTAAAAACCAAATGCAATTTGATTTGCTTAGATTGATTTGATTAATTTTTGTTTAAGAATCGGAAAAATAATTGATGATCAACTTCGTGTATTAGCTTTAAGACTGAATTTTAAACTTAATTCTGAAGTCTCATTTGGCATTTTGTTCCTTCTTCTCTAAAGATTTGATGGGAAATCCTGGCTTTACAACAGGAACATCACAACTTCAGTTCCCAATTCTATTAAATGAATGTCATGTATTGAGACCTGGCTCTTGCTCAATGAAACGTTTTCTTGTTGGTGTGGTATGAGAGTTTGGTATAGATTAGTGCGGATATGTCAATTTGATCTGACTATTCAAAGTTATGAGATTTGTCTCAACTTAGCTCTTTGGAGCTTCAGAGTTGCCAAAATAGAGTTATAATTTCACTTATAAGAATACAGCAATTTAAAACAAACAATAAAGTCATTAAGATAAAATAGTTCAACAATTTTTTTACAAATGTTCTTTATGATAGATGATGTTATAGTATCAGGAAAAGTTAGAATTGTAACAGTTAAAAAATTCTTTACTTATGCAAAAAATAAATTGAGAAATAGGCCCTTTAATTTTTAAATTAAAAATTTTTTTTAACAAGAATCTATAATTAAAAGAATAATACTCCAAATATTTGTGAAAATGATTATTTTCAATCCTTAGTAAATAATTCATTATTTTTCAATATCTTCCATTACCTTATTGCAACAATGCAATTAATAATTTAAAACATTACCTTGTTTCTCCCGGCTTTAGAAAATGGGTAATTTAAAATAAAAAGGTTTAAACTCAGCTTTTTAAATATATTGAGGAGAGTTTATGTTATTTTAATAAAACATAACTAAAGCCATCCTCTCCTGCCCACGAAAATTTCTATTTTTCGCAGTATTAGAACAAACAAAAATAAAAATTCAAACAAGTATACATTTACAAAGCGTTTTAAACGTTTAAAAGTTTTAAAATGTTGATTAAATATCTCAATAAGCAATAAATTATAAAACCGCTAAATTGGAAGTTTTGTGTTGGAGAAAGAACTTTTTGAGGCGCCAACCAGCGATAACAAAAATTGTTTGGTAAGTAGAACGCTTCCATGGTTGCAATAGTTTTCTTTAATGTCGATCCGCCTCTTAATATAGCAAAACATTTGCAAAACTTCATGAATTTCTCTAATATTGAGGCCATCGACTAAATTTAATCATAGGTTTGAAGAAAAAAAATGAATTTATTCATACCATAATTTTCAAATTCCCTTATTTAAAAATTTGTAATGCTATTTCCTTTGAGAATGATATAAAGGCAGGATCATCATTCGCAAATATCAAAAGCAATTGGCTCAAATTCAACCAATGAAATGGAAGGGGGAATCCTATTAGCATAATTCATCAGCAGTGCCATCTAAAGAAGAAACAAGGAGGGGAAAAAATGACACAACAAAATGCAATTCAATTTCAAGATTAAATTTAGTCATAAAAGGCTGTAATAGTAATTTCAGTTTCCTTTCTCTCATTTTTAGCTATATTTTTACCTTACTCTCAACTAATTAATTCAACAAGAATATATATATTTTTAAATTTCCGAATTCTTTTGGTAATTATTATTTTGAAGATATTACAAATAAATATAAGTATAGGTTCAATTAAGATAACTGGAAACGAATATTCCAGACGTTGACGTGTTCTTTTGATTTAAAATGAATTCTTTTTTAATTAATTTCCTTTATGAGAAGATAAGTAAATCTCTAATTTATGCGACTGTACAATCATATTCTGAGGAGTTCATTAAACATTTCTTTAAAAAAAATTAATTTTTTAATTAACTAGTGTCAGTTACAGAAATATTTATGATTAGTTCGGTTTGTTCCCAATTGTATAAAAAAGTGCATGATAATTGAAACTCGTATTTTGCCACCTTATTAAAACATTGAAATAATGTGAAGAGAATATTTTTGTGAGGATAAAAAAAAACTATAGTTTATTTCCTTAGAAATTATTTTATTGCCCATTTCCAATTACTCTAAAGCAGTGATTTTTATTGCTTTTCACAAGAATGCGTCTTATTTATCTGAGTATCGCATATAAATTGTCATAACTAGCTCCAATTTGAAATCATTTACAATCATATAGAGAATGGGAAATGTACCTTTATTAAAACTGAAATGATTGAACTTTCTGAGATTCGAAAAGTAAATATATAAGATCTAAAATCTTAGTTTTAAATAAATAAGGACTAATAGTTCAATTTAATCCCTTAAATTGAACTATAATTCAATTTAGCCCCTTAAAAGAGACTAATAGTTCAATTTAGTTAAGTTTTCAGTAGAGCGCCCATTTAAAAATATGTCCACTCTCTATCGAACTAATATTTTACTAATATGTGGCCTGAAAAATATCTATTGAGCTACAGTATCTAAAAAGCATTATATTTTCTAACTGTTGGCAATTGTAAAATATTATTACCCAACAAAAAGGATGATGATTAAATCAAATTGTTTATTTCCTATTGAAAGGAATGAAAATCATCATCTTAGGATTCTTCCCTAAGCATTATATGCTTCTCTTACTAGACACCAATTTTCTTGTTTTGTTCCATATTTGACGCCAAATAGCATCAAATAATAATCAATAATTCATTTGCGAAAGAGAATGAATATTTAGATTAGTTAAAAATATCTGTAGTTAATTTAAAATAATTAAATTTACGGAGGGAACGCTAATGCATTTGTAGATTTAATATCCCTTCCTCTGATACAGTAATTTATGAGAGAAAGTGACAAATCCTTATTTTACTCGAACAAAATAATATATGTTTCTGTACATATATTTTTGTACTGTATCAAAATGTTTGATACTGTTTATTAACGCAAACAGTTTGATCGTTAACAATATCAAATCGTTATTTTTCCTTTCAATGAAACATTTTAGAGGGTAGTTGAAAACACTATACTGTTTCTATGAGAGAATCTAAAAATGAAAATTCAATCTCACTCATAATTGTTGCATTCTACAGATCCAAAACACTTGATGCAGATGTATAATTTAACAGCCTACCTTGCTAAAAATTATTACAGGAAATGAAGAACTTTTTTTTAAAACTACGGTTGCAATTAAAGTAACCAAGTATCAAAAAATTTCATTGAAAAAAAAAAAAAAACAGGAAAAGTATTTATCAGCTAGAGTGCCTTAAAAGAAAGATTCCTACTCGCTAAGAAATTTCATGGGGGAAAAAAACATTTCATTGAAAAAAAATGTGCGTATCATCTTTTTCTAGAGTGCTTTAATTTTTTTAGATTATTTTGAGTTTATAAATGATGTGGAAATTATTTTAGCGCAACTTTATTGGAGTTGTCGTGAATACGCGCAAAAGTTTGCCTAATTTTTAACTAATTGAAATTTTCTAAAGATACTCGGAAGTATTTATTTCCACTTTTTGAGGGCCTCGGCGGCGTGGTGATAAGGTTTTAACTTCGGAACCAGAGGATTTCAGGTTCGAGACCCAATTCCACAGAAAGTTCGTCATGTATACGGGTCTTGGTGCACGCTAAATCCGTCACGGTCGCATGTCTTCCCGCTGGTGTGATGTGGAAGTTTGGAGAGAGGGGTGCCAGCTCAGGTGTCTCCTCGTCATCTCAGCGCAGTTCAAAATTACGAGGTCCGTCCCAAAATAACCCCAGTGTTGCTTTAAAACGGGACGTTAATATAACTAAACTCAAACCGAGGGCTAGTAATTAGTTTCGTTTTCATTTTAAAGCAATTTTGCATTCTAAAAATTAATAAGTTAAAAATATTTCTGAATATAGATAAATTTATTATGTGAGCTCATTATCTTTCACTGCTCAAGCTTTTCTATTTATGTTCTTTCTGAGTTTTCATTAGTACCGAACAACTTAGCTTTTCAAGATCTGAATTTTTTTCAAAATCTATATTAGATTTTACGCAAAGTTTTTTTTTTCACTTAGAAACACTGCATTTTATTGTTTCATTGCTTCTTATACATTCTTCTGGTGAATTACTAAGATTCATTATGTCCTGAAGATTTGACATACCAGTGAAAATCAAATTTTCTGCAGACTTTAATGTGTCATTTCAAAATAACAATGCTTTAAATGAAGATGTTACGAATAAAATTGAATATATCTGTATTACATTAAACTATGTAACTGTGGATATTGAAATTAAAATCAGTTTTGTATAAAATCATGCTCCGCCTTTCACTTGCAAAGCCCTCAAGCGGTATATGTGAAAAACTATCAGTCTTATTAAATCATCGATGTAGCAGCAACGCCGAATGTCAAAGTTCAAAGGAACTCCCGAAAGCGAAGAAAAAATAAATTTTTTTTAAATTCTAAAAAGGTCCGTCATCAGTGTTGAACCTCTCCCAATTCAAAGAAAAAAGAAAATCAATTAACTGTGCCGATTTAAACTAATTAGAAAAATTTGAAAATTTTATGTATAAATATGGTTATTATTGACATTATTAGTGTTTTGTAGAAGCGCATTATGTCCAAAACATTTATAATTACTCAAATGTAGTTCAAAACATATAAATTATTAAGATCAGGCAATGTGCTTTCACAACTAGTGTTATTAATACTACACAAAAACATAATTTTTTGAACAAGGAAATATGTATTCAGTCATGGTGAAATAGTATTTTTTGGTTATTCTAACATAAACATATTGAAAAATTAGAATTCTGCAAGTATTGTTAGCTTTTGTTTAATACCTTTACAAATTTTGAATGCATTTTTCTCAGACTTCTGCTTTTATTGATGTAAATATTTTCTTTCCACCGAGGTTTTTTTTTTTTTTTAACTTTCTTATTCTGTTAACCATAGGGTCTTGATATTTTTTTAAATACTTTAAGATATATGTACTATGAGAATTAGTATGGATTTAAGTATGAGACTTCCAATTATTTTTTTTAATGCCAAAGTTGATATTTTTAGGATTTGTTTCCAGTTTTTCCAAAAAAATGATTATTTAAATTTTGCAAGGAGTCATATCTTTAATATCCATACTAACTTTCGTTAAAAATAGTCCAAATAAAGAATAAATTGAAATAATTTTTTAAATTTTTAAATTTTTCCAATTTTAATTTTTTTAAATATTAAAATAAGCATCGTGCTTGTTGAACGGATTTCTTTTTCTGTTGAAATCTGTTTAATAATACAATCCACAAAAAAAAGTAAAAATTTTTTTTAAATTTTTTTGTTTAGTTTTTTTTTTTTTTTTTTTTTTTTTTTTTTGAAAAATGGTACTATGTTGCTCTAATCCCGAATCTTAAAAGATAAGTCTTAAATTTTTGTGATATAAAGTAAAATAAAAAATAGAGAATGTAAAGCAATGACTATGTTGAAAATTTGATTCTTTGTCAAATTATCATTTTTTTTTTCATTCAGTATTCTGAATAGTCTTCTTCAGCCATGTCATTTTTGTTTCTAATTCTTGGAGAAATTGCACAGTTTTTCATATTTACATGATGCACGTTTTAATACTATTTTTTCAAATTTTTAATTTTAGTAGAATTTTTTTTACTAAAAAATTTATGAATAAAAATCTAATGCACATTTTTTTTTTTTTTCAAATTTAGTATAATAATTTTCCAGTTTATTCTATTGCCCTGAACTAGAGAATAAACAAACTACTGAATTCTAAACTACTAGTTTAGAATTATTCCTAATGCTTATTTTAATGCCTTAAAAAGTCAAAGTTCCGCGTTATTCATTACTCGAACCCTTAATAGTCAAAAGCTGAATAGAGTGCAGCTATTTTTCTAGTCCAGTAACTAAGTAATACATGAAATGTATTAATTTCTTAAGTTAACTGTAAGAATTTGAGCAAATCATTTGATAAAGTTCTAAATTAGAATGTTTTAGTTTGTTCAGAATATTTTAAAATCTCCTTTTAATAAAAATAACTCAATAAATAAAAATAAAACTGTTTGGATTTTCATTAGTATATTTCATAGGCGTTTTTTCAGTTTATTTCATGCAAAATTTCAAAAATAGATTTATTTTAGACAGGGTTTTTTTTTTTAAATCATCTAAAACTGAATAAAATTGTCACATCTTTGTAAAAGACATAATTGATTGCTTTATTATCTGCGAAGGTCCTTTAGCAATCATGGAGGTCCAGAATGAGTCGAATTCTTTATAGGCAGCGGCTATTACATTGACCATTTGACTACAAAGGCATAGTTGTTCGTGATGTTTTTGACCGCAAGGCTAGTTCCTTGACAACGCAGGTGGTCTGGAATTGTCCATTCCATGAACCTCGTTTCCAAAGGTTTTCACGTGTGTTAAAAGAAAATTAGAAACAGTTAGTTTCTTAAAAAGATTATGATAAAAATAGCGATAATAAAAATATATTTCTTAAAGAAACTGGATCATTTATTTGAAATTACTGATTTTTATATTTTTACATTTCTGGAACTCATGAACAATTTATTTGTTATTTATTATTTGTGCCCTTTCTAACAACATAGTGAGTAGATATTGACACAAAATTTGGTATTAAATTGCACAATCATTTTATTACTTCTTATATATAAGATCTGGAAAGAGAAGCCATGATATTGTCAGAACATTCGAGCAAGTAAAGCAGATATCTCTGTTTTTTAGGTCATCTGGATTCTTAAAAAAATAAAATAAAAGCATATTTGAAATTTTTTCTGTCTATGAAAAAGATAATTTGAAAGCTAGAAGGATAAGGCTAGAAAGATAAAATTTCGCAGGTGATCTTCCTGTCAAAATCGTATGTTCTAAAAAAAAACTTTAAACCAAATCCATCAAAGCGAGTTCTGTCTATCTATTCATCTGTGACCTTCGTCTATGAATGCGATAACACAGAAATGCAATGAGCAAGGTGAATGAAATTTAAATGGTTTTCTCACCAATATTGAAGAACTGTATCAAATTTTCGATCAAATCTGCCTTTTGGTTATTAATTGTCAATCTATGCATGTGAGCACAGTGATTCAAACATTGCAACAAACTATGTGCATGAAATTTATTAAAGGGCCTTCATGCTAAAAATATAGACCAATGTAGAATTGTAAACTAAATCAGTATACAGTAGGAATTGTTATTTTTCTAAAATGAAAAATGTATTCTTTATAGGTTTAAGCCAAGTATCAAATCCATCATATAAAGAAAATATTCAACTAAAATTGATGAGGGAAAGGATATTTCAAAATGAATTTTTCTTTATTAAACGATTGTTCTTATTAAAAATTATTATTAAAAAAATTGTTTTGGGTAAAAAAAAGCATGAATGCATTTATATCCAAAACAAATACTACTATTGTAATCAATGTCCAGAAAAGATTTCAGACATTTTCCATCTTTCTTTTTTTTTTATCGTATATATGAAGCATACAAAAAAAAAAGACAAATAAATGCAAAAAAACAAATTTGATTTTTTTTTTATTTTTTTATTTTTTTTTTTTGACGAATTTGCACGTTTTAAATCTCCCTGATTCCGAAAAACACATTTTTGGAATTATGTCTGTTTGACTGAAAACTTTTTAAAGGAAACGCTTTGAAATAGATGGTTGAAATGTGGTATGATCTTTAACACAAAACTCCGGGAAATCTACCAAATTTCGAATGAAATCTATTCATTGAAAATCTGTCTGTTCTGTTGACCCAAATATTTGGTAGAATATTTGGTAAAAATGCAAAAAGAACTAGAATGGATAAAATTTAATTTTATTCAGACATATTTAGCATCTGAAATGCAGATATGTATCAAGTTTTGAACCAAATCCATCAAAAGGTTGGCCATCTGTCGGTCTCTACGTTTGCATGTATGTAAATATGATGCAATAACTTAAATCTATGAAAATGCAATGGCTTAAATGAATGAGAAATTATATTAGGAAGAACATAGAAGTTTTGATCATTCATCTTCTATCTGTAAGATAATCGTTAGTAGGATGACAAATAATTTGTGTCTAAATGCAAAGGCTTTTAAAATTAATTTGATTTTAAGATATATGTTAGGATATATTATATTATAAGATATTTGTTAATCATATTATGTATAGATTAATTATTGTCCAATTGTTTTTCCTCTACCATCTGTCATTCAGTCAATCGGGGGAGGGGGAAGTCTTGTCAGAGTGGATGTCCATTTAAAGAAGGATCCAGTGAGAGTAGGGCATTTAGTGTTTCGATTATTCCTATATGCCTGAATTTCCATGAAGAATTATGTTTGGGCTGCTATCAGTATTGCTGAAAAATTTCATATTAATTTTTTGGAAGCATTCTCTTATTTTTGCAAGCTTTAGATCCATTAAGTGTTGTGTGTCTTCCTAGCAATAATCCTGTGTTTTTTTACTACATTGTTTATATAATATTTGAAGGTGACGATTTTTTTTAACGTTGCGTGACTTCTAGGTACTTTGCCTTATCTTTCCATTTCATTTCACGTTTGAATGATTGTGAGGAGGGAAGAATCGAACTTTTTCTTTGTAAACAAAATAGCCTGACTTTTGTAGGCATTTATGCTGATCTTTCACTGATCAGCACCACCCCGGTTCGATCACGTAGTCATTAAGATGATTTACATCAGTTTTCTGGTCGCTCTCTATGCTATTGCGATGTCATTCGCAAATAGAAATGGACGGGTGTGGGGTCTTTGACAAATGTTGTTAATGAAATGTGGTTGCAAGGGTATTCTTATTTAGATTCCTGAACAACATCAGCTTCCGTTTCTGCGACCTTGAATTTCATACCTTTGAGAATGAAGAATTAAGGTGTGTCAGCTGAGTGCCATAAATAAATGCAATTTTCTATATGAGTTTGCGAATTTATTAATTCCTTCAGATTACATTTGCATCAAATTTCGGTTTTAATCAGTCGGGGAAAAGACGCACAAATTATGGATATTCGGTTGTGAGTTTACTGCTTCTCAGCTATTAACAGTCGAGAAAAAAGAAAAAAAATTGCCAAAGTCACTCGTTAACAAGCTGTTTAGTAACAACAATTCTCCAATGACATATGCTTAAGGATACACGAGCAAGGGTTTTCTTTAATAAGTATAACAACTTTCATATGTGAATCGAGGAAAATAAAACTCTAAACATTCATAGCGTTCACGCTCTTCTTTAAGGCCTGCGGGGAAACATCTTTATTACAGGGTGTGTGAGTAAGGTTTGAAGAGACCACTTCCCTTGGTTTTTTTAAATAAATTATTTTGACTAAGATATTTGTGAAATTAGTTAAATGCGGAACTTTATCAGAATTGAATATTTCTTCCTTTGGGAAACGCCTTTTATTGGATTTACAATGATTGGATGTTTTTCTCGTAGGAAAACTGTGAAAAATTCAAAAGTAATTAAAAAAAATCTCAATATGTATATAAAATTTTGATGATTTAAAGTTTAGATTATTTTAAACTGTTTTGGGACTCAAATAATTATAAATTAACTATTATGTTATAAAGTGTAGGGGGGGAAGGAGGTAAATTAGAACAATTAATAAAAAACGGGATTTTTAAATTTTTGTTTGTTTGCTTTTACCTAAAAATCTCCTTAGAATATTGAATGGATACCGAGCATTAGGATTTTGCTATTTATTGTTGCGACAAGATTATGTGTCCTCTTTTTTCAGTTATACTTTTTTTAAAGCAGATTGACCTCATTCGAGTAAAATTTTCAAATAATTGTTTCGTTTAAAAAAACCAAGATTATTAAACTGAAATAGTAAGCAATATTATTAAAATCATAAATTTCCCTTCTTTTTAATTATCGATTATATTCCCTAGTATAGCCATTGCAAATAACCTTTTATTGAACCATTAACAATTAATTGCCTTGTAATACACTTGCATTGAATTATTGTATTTTTAAAATGTATTACTTAATATCATTTATGAGGTTTCTAATTGCATACATAGATCTACATGCAATTATCTCTTCTAACATAAAGTGTTCTTTGGATTATAAACGGAATCAAATCGATATATTTTTCCCTTCAAAAAAGAAAATGTAGTTTAACTAGATATTATAGAAAATTGCATATGTAAGTAATTCAACCTTTTCTTCAAAATAGAAAAAAAAAAATCTTTAATATTAAAAACTATGGTGCAAATATGGCCTCTTCAAATACTCAAAAAAAATCGGTTGAATTTTATTCGTTGCTAACTATTTTACCGAAAATATTAAATGTGTTAATTACATTTAAATTTCTTGTGCATAACATTCATGATTCTCGAGAAAAAAAATATTTTTAAGCATGAAGTTGTAACAGACATTAAAAGCAGTGTTATTTTATTTGGTCTCTTCTGTTTATTATGTACGTGTACCATTCAAATGGAATCCTTTAATATTAAAGAATCACTAAAAATTTAAGCTTCATAGCAATATATTATCTAATTATGCATTGTCTTTTGCTGTAATACAGTTTCATTTTCCTATTCCTCATGCAATCTGATGGAAAATGAATGGAATAAGTTTTCATTGGCTTTCAATAATGGAAAATCACATGATAAAATATTTGGTGAAATTATGAAAATAGTCTGAATTTTCATTGCAATAATAAAATAAAATATCGAAAATTCTGGAAAATTTTTTTGAAAATTGTTACAACTCAAAAAATTGATTGGTAAAGGGGTTAGAATCACCAAGAAGATAAAGTTTTGAATTTTAAAACGATATGAAAATTATTTTTGTGAGATAAAATTTTCTGAATATACCGTAGAAAAGTGCCAAAGTTCAATCTAGATGTAAGTCTAATTAAGTATTGTAATCGTTGGAAAATTTAAATTTTATGGATATTAGACCTCTCTGAGTCCAAAAAACACATTTTAAGGATTATGTATGTTAGCGAACATAATAGCGACAGTCTAAAGCAATTTGAGCTAGGTGGAGGAAATTTGGTATGTGGTCATTATTAAAAATTTGCACATGTATATCAAATTTTGAACAAAACTATCTATCTGAAAGTCCAAAAGCAAAGAAATATGATAACTTCAAAAAACTAGATAAATAAAGTTTGGCATACAGATTTAATTCCTAATGCAATGGTAGGTATCAAATTTTGAATCAAATTAATTAAAGGATTTATAGTTTCTCTACCTATACTTTCGCATGTATGTAAACGCGATAGCTAAAAAATGCAACTTAGATAGGTGAAATTTGTCATCTTCTAACCATACCAAATTTGTTTTCAATTTGTTGAAAAAAAGGAGTTCGAATACATACATGGTTTTCTTCAATAGTCTACGTAACATAAAATACTCATGTCTGAAAATAGAAATCTGAGTTCTGGGGGTGCTCAATGTTCATAATTTTTGTGAGGGGAGGGAGACACTTTTATTAACTTGTATACAGGAAAGTTTTGGTGAGACCACCCAACTGATTTTCAATGAATATGATTCCTAATAATAACTATCTTAAACTATTTTTAATGGCTCTACTGTTGATTTAAAAGGAACGTTAATTTATAATTAACTAGTTAATCGAAAATGATTTCCTTTATTCAAGATGATAGCAATTAATTAATAACCGTTTACATTTTCTTATATAACGTGTATTTTATATAATTATTTTTGTGATATGTTTTGGATGTTACTTCTTCTAACTAAAAATGTTTCTTTAATTCTCTCTCTCTCTCTTTCTTCTTCTTCTTTTTTTTTTTTTTTTTTTTTTTTTTGTCTATAACAGAAAATCTATCGGTTCTGTTTGATTCGTTTGCAAAAAATAACGCAGCTAAACAAGATAAAATAACTTTAATGAACCTTCATTATGTACACACTCTTCTTTGAAGAGATTACACTCGAGTCTCGAGTAACGTACAATTGCCAAAATGTGAACTTGGATATCGGATACTTTCCAAATAACAATCATCGTAGTTTTCCTCTTTTTCGTATGTCACTACAAGAATCAAGAGAATGATACCAGCTATTACTACAGCAGACATTACTCCAAGGACGATATATCCTTCAACAGTTTTTGTGATGGCGGCGAAGTCGTCTAATTGACTATATCGTGCTCCAATGTAGCTCAGTGTTGCTATGGCTAGAAGCATCCAAGTAAGAATAACAGAAATTTTTAACCAATGAAGACGGCTACAAGATAATGAAGACCTTTGGTTTTCATCAATCCTGCAAAGGAAGAAAAAAAAAATAATCGCGTATTTATTTGTTTAATATTATTTTCATTCATATTTCTTTGGCAGATTCTTTAGTAATTTGTACATTCAGAAACTTAGCAAATTTCAGAAAGAATAAAAAAAAAAAAAGTTTTTTTTAAACTAGAGTCAAGTGAATCTGATACATAAAACTACCGTCAAGTGAATATAGTCAGTAAATCTTTGAATTAAAATTGTCTGTAATTGTAGAGAATTAAGAATAATATCAAAGTTTCTGTAACAAAGTTAGTACTGTTTGACAACAGATTGCAAAACCCTCCGCACTTTTGCGCATGCGTTAGGATGGATTTAGTTGTCAAAATGGGGGTGAGATGAAAGATGAACGGAGGCGTTTACATTTGACAATGAAGTAAAATCGGATTACTAGCGGTTTTATAAGACGTAAACATTACAGATAATTGGTAATACAGAAAAATAAAAGTACTAATGCACAGTAAAATATTTTAGAGCAATTTTCATTTAATGTAAGGGGCAAAGGGTAATTGCAACTATGCAGCCGATAATTAATCGACTGCATTTTATAAACTGTTGGTATTCTGTTATAAACTATACCTTAATTAATAATTTGTTATGCCAAATTGCACCAAACTTCAACACGCTGTCAAAGGAGAAATTATAATAGGCTAAATAATTTTAGTAGAAAAACAGCATTAGTATTTTTTTTTCCTTAATACTTTCGAATAAAAATCTCTAACTATTATTTTTGCGTTGGTTGCATAAAGCAAAAATTTAATCTATTCGTGTGAAGCAAAAAGACAATAAAAAAAACTAACTTTAATCTTTTACCTTATAACACTGCTCCTTGTATCTGCAAGAATATCGATTTCAGACATTCTAGGCTGCAAACAAGACTTGCTACTGGCTGTATAAAAAATAAAATCAGCATTCGCTGGTTGAGGTGGCGCTCTATTTTTGTGGCAGCAACTGAAAATACTTCTCTTCTGCTCTGTAGGCATTGGCTTGGATAACCTTTTCGTAGGTCTGACGATGTCGTTCGATAAATTAATAACATCACCTAACGCATTGCGAGCTTCATAATTAAATTCAAAAGATAAATCAGGAGAGATAACACTCAACTTTTGACCTGAAAATTTGTAATAGTGATCAAAATATACCTTCAAATTCAAATGCTTTATTAATACAGTGGTAATAAAAGCAGTTACGGAAAATACAATGATACAAAAATCCTTTTTACATCATTTAAAAAATTTTAAATAATAATAATAATAAGCCTTTCAGAGGTCCGAATTTTATTTCTGTACATTTAAAAAAATATATTTTGAAGTATTATTTTACTGCAATCTTTTTCATTATTTTAGCTACAAGATTTAAACTTATCTACACTATGAAGATATCACTGCTAATAATTAAAAATAAAGTTTGGGACAGTCAATAAACATGTTATGATGTTTCAGATTAAAAGTTTGACACACATACACACCCTTCTCTCAGATCTTCTGCTAAAAAAATTCATTGATTGATTTAAAGATGCGGTTCTGTATAAAAAATTATTTTTGCATCTTTAAAATAACTTCCCATTTCGTCTCATTAACGATTATAATTTTCTTACCTTTATTTATGTATGAAGTAAACATCAAAAAATAATTTATGAAGTTACTAATATGTAGAATTTATATCTTCGAGCCCTCACCACACACAGACCACCCACTAGAAAAGAACGGAAGGCTTGTCAGACCAGTTTATTTGCAATGTGGTGGGGAGGGGTAAAATCTTGAGGTTGCTTGTAACTGACCCATCATGTATGTACATGTCAACAAAACAAGGACACCGTATATCTCCCGTTTCTTGCAGCAGGTGGTCCTTTCCGGTTTTTCTGGAACTTAATTTGACTATCTAAATCTGGAATTCATTTCATAGGACTTAAAGAGGAATCTTATGTTATTAAAAATATAAAGACAATTTAGAAGTTATGATAAATATCAGATCTGTTTGTCTTGCTCAAAAGATTATGCATAGTAGGAATTATCTTTTATTTTATCTAAGAGAAAGATTTTACAAAGTGTTTGTTCAGAAATACAAAAGAATGTTAATCACTTTAAAAAAAATTATCTATGAATATATATAGAGAAAAACCAAACAATTTAGGACAATGGGGGAGGCTAGGCTGGATAACTTCAATCTTATCTTATATCTTGTTAAACACTAAGATTTCTTTTATCTCATTCAAGGCTTATACGTATTCACACATTCTCCAGTACTTTATCTTTGCTGCATTTTTTAAAACTATGCACATACATGGTTAAAAATTTTATCGTAATGCCAAAAGAAATAATAGGTTATGCCGATTCCGAGTCTTGAAATATTTTTCCTGTTCAAGATCAAATGTACATATCAATATTACGACAGATAACACATTTTTGTCTGTATTAATACTAATAATAAAGAAGAATATATGTTTGTGTGTTGACGCTCTACAGGCTATACCAATATATATATATATATATATATATATATATATATATATATATATATACACCTTGGCTGGGAATGGGCGCCTCAAAACTACTACTTTTTAAATTTTAATATAATGTTAATTAATTAAAATTTAAGTTGAATTTTGGCATTTTCCCACGATAACTTCTGAAGATATAATCATACAAAAATAAATTTTACACAGTTTTAAAATTTTAAAAACTGTCTTTTCAATGATACCATTTAATAGCTGTGGAAATTTTTGTTGCATTTAGGCAATTCTTTAAAAAGGATTTTTTACTTAAATTCCTCAAAGTGTATAATTGTCTTGAAGTTCAAATTGTCTTCATTGTTTCATAAACTATCTAATAACGCGATTTTTTTCTATTGTTGAAAGTTAATGAAAAGGATTTTATTTTATATATGGGTAGTTTAAGAGACATATCAAAAAGTGATGTTAAAATATTTCGAAATTAATAAGGTAGAGTGATCAGATATTTACGTTTTAAAAAAGCTGTGATATTAAGGGATTGTCTCCATTAAAAAAGTTCACATATACAATAACGTACATGAACCTTTCAAAGGGCTTTTCTGCGTAGGTATTGTGGAAAATCTCAATACCTATGCAGAGTAAGACAATTAAAATAACACGGCATTAATTTAGCATGAATTGATTTTCACATGAAAACGCCCATGCTTCGACCAACTAAAGCGAATATGTCGATATAATTGTATAACATTATGAAGTAAACATCAATTATTAGTATCTGTATTAATTGAAGCAATGGAATCACTTCTTAAATTATTAATATCTAAGACATTAAGATTAATAAATACTTCAGAATTACTAAGAAAGAACAATTTTATGGCAATAAATAAATAAAATAAGAAATCGAATTATGAAATTTGTACTTATTTAAATCATTCAAAGAGAAGAGTTAACTTCTCAAAACTTCGCTTACTATTTTAGGTACATAATATATTGTTCAATAATTAATTACAGGTTGATTATTTAAAAATAATAATAAAAGAAAGAAACTCCACACCAAAAAAATTAAAGAAAACCTTTTTTAAGCAACATTTTCTGTTACAATCTATTTCTACAAGGCTGAAGAAGTAATGCCTTTTATTTTATAAAAAAAAAATCTAATTTCTTTTTTTTAATAATAAATATGGTTTTCTTCAGTACTACAATTTGTTTTACAACAATCATAAAAGAAATGGAAGGAAAAAAAAATGTCATTATTCCTCAAAAACAACAGGAAGTCTTAAGTTTTAAATTTCTCAAATCCTTCGCATACAGTGAAATATCTGACGCGCATCGGATTACTGAGGAGTAATGACACTACACTACAACAATTATAGGAAAATATTAAATAATTCACATTCAAAAACCTCATTAAAGTTCCTCCATATTTCGATTGTCCATTGTAATACTATAGAAATTAATATAACAATAAACATCCGAAATAAGACGTATTTTCTAAATGGGTAGTTAAATAAGTTCGTAGATCAAGAGGTGAAAAATTATACAAAAAATACTTATTTACATAAATGAAAACATTATATTATAACTATAATAGATAAAGTATCTGTTCCTTATAACACTAATTAATTAAGAGGAACACATTCCTGATACTTTTCACAGCACTGACATGTACACACTTGTTAACCGAAATGGTGGGGTTTAAGGAGCAAGAGCCACCCTTGTCATACTGCGCCATGTTAACCGAAGGAAATTTCTTAATAAGTAAGAAATGTTGTAATAGTACTCACGTGCTTCCATGGTGAGTCAGTGTCCCAACAAAACAAAAAATGATGAAATCACAGAAAAATATTAAATGCTTTTAAAAATATATATTTGTATGAGCTTTAATACATTCTAAAGCTTAGTTACAGAGCACATAAGAACGTCGATGAAGAGCACACGCGAATGACAGTTGCTTCACTAAATACCCACAGGAAACAAGTCGCCAGACCGATATAAATTGTCCTTCTCAAACCTGGTGAGTTGATGATAATACGACCTCCGCCCGATAAGATATACCATAAAGTGCCCTTTGAACAAAGACATGACCACTACTGGTTAAAGACTTAGGGTCGGATGGGGGAGGGGACTCTGTTTACAATGGGTCAATTTGAGTAGAATTTTCTTTCTTCATTTTCAGAGAACCGGGTTAGGAACACATGTGTCCCTCCAGATGTTTCATCGGCAGAGGTAGTGACCAATCCGTTTTGACTATCAATGCTTTTTCTAAGCTTTCATTATCAATATTTTACAAGTGACTTTTCATAAACTTTTGTTCAAAATCTAAATGAATGTATAATAGATTTTCTTAGTAGAATAGTACAATTGCTTTTACTGAAACCTTTCGAGTAGTGATATGCTCTTGAATACTTTCTTCTTCGATCATTATCAAACCGTTCATTTTTGTAATGATTTCTATAGAATTCTAAGCTTTTAACTGATAAAATTTCGAGTTATCAGTTACAGTAATCTCTTAATATATTTGGTGACTTTATCAATACAACCGTTGATTGATGGCTTGGTTATGACTTTTGCTAGCGAATGTTGTTAATTGAATTAATCAGCACACTTTTTATTAGTATTTTCAATACATTTTTTGAAACTATCAAAAATGTTTTATTGTGATTTTGTAGAGATAATTACATTTTATATCTTCTATAAAGATGCGTAATTTGTTATCTAGTTTTAATGGCATATTAATGTGATATATTACAAATAAATCAGGAGATTAAGAGGGGCAGAGACATGAGACATCAGAATTACCATACCAAAATAATATGGAAGGGGATAAGGAAAGCACAAACTCTGAGAGCAAAAATTAATGAATCGCAGAGAAAAGTTACTAAGAATGAATTCCTTATGTATCGCAATTATTATTAGCAAATTTAATTTCAAATTCTTGTTCTTTAAATGATTAATATCCTTATTGTTTCAAATATCCATTATGTAATTTACTATTACGTAATTATTTATTACTATCATTCTCTATTTCAATTCTTAAAAAACATCGTTCTACATATTACCCAATCAATGAAAATTCTGAATTTTATATTCTAAAAGTTTAATTCTTCATGGTTATATGCATTTTTTGAAGTAAAAGAAAACTGAAAGAAATTTTTTATTCAATTTTGCATTATTTGTGTAAGTAGTAGAGTCTTTAATAATGCAGGGAATTTTAAAATTTGCAACTCAGGAAAAAGAGCACTATAATAATTATTTTCAACCCTACACAAAACAAAACAAAAAAAACTATTTGTTATTCTAAAAAAAAAGTTATAATAAATATTAAAGCCACATTTTAATTAATACAGCAATTAGTAGAAATTTCATGTTTTAATTATTTTCTTTATAGTCTTTAATTTATAATTTATTAGTATAAATATTATGAAATATTGAAATCAATTTGTCTTGAACACTCTGCTAATTGACACCCTCCTTGTGGAATCACATTTAATTATATAATAATTAATTAATTATAATTAAGTTCTGAAACTATTAAGTTATTATTACTGTCATTGAGAACAGAAAGATCGATAAAATTACAAAACACCAGCACATCAGGAAATAAGTGAAAAGTCGGTGGCAAATTTCAATCTTTATAAACTAGGAACAAGTCAAGTTAAATAAAAATATGAGTAAAATCATTTTTTTATTATTTAATCTATATAACCAGCATAACTTAAACTCGTCTATTATTTTTTTAATTTTCTATTTATTTATTACTTACAGTACAGAAGTCTTGGTCTTTGTTTTAAAATTCTATTATCTTCCGAAACTAGAACAAATTCTTTTTGTAATCATTTCAAAGAACCACTGAAATTCAAGGCTGATTTATTAATTAGGCAATGTCTAAGGTCCCCATGGCTTTAAGAAGTCCCAAACCCTCCAGATTTTTGAAATCATTAATAATTTTGAAAATTATTAATGCTTTCATTGAACTATAGAAAGGCGAACTGATTCAAATTAAAATCAAGTATTGTTTTAATTAGTTTTAGAACATTATTCTAGTAATAATGTTAATGTATTGTTATTTCCAAGTTTTATATTACGTTATTTTATAAATCAATCTAAGAAAATGTGATGTTTTATAATTTTTAAAAGATATCATATAAAAATATAGTTTTTAAAAGATATCATAAAAATATAATTTTTAATATATATATGTATAAATATTAATTGATAGTGAGAAAGAGGTAAAACTCAAATCCACAAAGCTCCATAATTCCTCTATAAATCAAATAACTCAATACGTTTAAAGAAAATACCATGGAAAGTCATGGTATACATTTCAAAATAATTTTTCTTCCATGTTATATATTTATAAATAACTGTAATAATAATTAAACAAAGTAAGTTTATTGATGGTACATAAACATAATTTAAAATATAAGTTAATATTATTTAAAGCTGATTTTAGTCTTTTCTAGGATTTCTTGTGAACATACTAAATTCTCTAGCAACCGTCTCTTAAAATGAGGTTTTGTCTTATTGATAATAGGACTCTTTTATTAATTTCAAATGATAGTTTCAATTTGATACTCTTTCTTATCAATAATATATTTCATTTATGAAAATTCCAATTTAGTAAATACAGTGGGTATTATTTTATTTATTCTAATTTGTAAACAAATATTTGTTTACTATCGGTAAGGCATTAACGGTCTAGTAAGCTGGCCTCAACACTTCTAAATTATTCATTTTATTCATTAACTTTGATTACTTTTTTAAATGCACATCATCCTTTCGTACAAAGTGGAGCTTTATAAGAGATAGCGGTGGCAGAAAGACTTCACAAAGTAATTAATGCGCATAGGAGTAATTCTTTGCAATAAAAATTCTTACGAGTTAGTAATAAATCTAATCTTTTGTGAAAAAGATACTGAGACTCTCCTTGAAATATCTCATCAATCATTCATGTAATTTTCTACGATAAGCAATGATTTATCTCATGAATCTTAGAAGTAAAATGAAAATCTGTAATCAACTCATTTCAGTAAATAAAATCAAAATGCAGATTATTTTCATTCTCGGATTCGAATACCCTCAACACTTTTATACATAAGTCAGGATGCGTTTATTTAGTCAAAATAGGGGTAAAAGGAGTTATGAAAGGAGGAGATGTTTACATTTCAATTTTTATTTAATGTAAGGGGTCAAAATACTAAATGGACCATTTCTGTTCTTAAAATGTGGCAATTCACATTTTTTACAAAATAGTAATAATCTTTATGTTGAAACACTTCTTTTTTTTATTTGTTATTGATTTCTTTTGATAATATTTTGAGATTAACAACGGTAGATAATCTCGATAACATTTACTGATATTATATAAAATATTCTTCATTCCACTCTTGAAAGCCTTTTTGCCATTTAAACAATCAATACGCAATTTTGAGTTAAAATGAAATAGTACAGTTAGAAATGACTCAATCCTCACATATACACAGAAAGTATCTAATGGTGCAATGATCAAGATCAAAGATTGAGGAGGAATTCTAAAAATGACTCATCCTTCCTGCCAATAGACAATGGTGACCTTCGAAAACGGACATGAAATTTTCTCAAAATGATAACCTCAAGTCAAAATGAATGACTCACCTTTAATTATTTTATCATTTTTGAATGATATTCATTGATCTATTTGGATATTTTATTTTAGCTTTTCATTATTAATCTCTTTGAATTAATTTGCTTTGTTTTATATTAGTAAAAGTGGAATTTTGTAATTTATTTCGCAAACAGATTTTGCCGTACTATATTTCTGAAGTTCTTTACCGTTTTGTGTTCCCAATTGGAATATAATATTTTGATATTTTTTAGTATTTAATTATCAATTAGTTGTATAATTTCATTTATTTTTCATTGAATATGAAAGGTCCCATTAGGTAAGCAATCTGAGAAAAGTTGATAGCAGGATTCCATAATAATCCTAATAATGAAATACATTGAAAGATTAAAACACTTAAAGTAATGAAAATAAAGAAAAAAATTAAATTAATTTTTATTTGAGAACAAAAATATAAAAACTTAATTTTATCATAAACCTTGAGGTCGAAGCAAAAATTATAAACGTAGGAGACTGAAAACATAACGATAAAGAAAATTAGCTATCATCACTGTCTAAATAAAAGAAGATTTTCACCCATTTATTGAAAATTAAAATGCATTATGAAAGTGATTAAAATTCGAGTTCATTTTAAATATTTATATTAAGGTCTTACAGTTTTAAGATGTTTGCTTCGTGTTTTCCAGATTTTTGATTAAAAAGCGTGTGCACATAAAACCTGAATGCCAGACAATTCTGTTTCCAGAACTAGCATTCGTTTCAGTAAAAAAAGCTTTTGTTTTAATTGAAATTTAGTCACTTCTGCTTTAAATTGTTCATATTTTATAAGAGTTGACAAAAAGTTACATAGTACTACAATGAACAAAGCGACGTAAGGCTTTTATAATAGTGTGAATTATATGACTCGAAATTTGAAGCTTAAAAATACCTTGCTGAAGCAGCTATTAAGAGTTCAAGTTATATAAAATATCTAATTTAAAATTTTAGAGAGCATTAATACTGCGAACCAGCTATTCACCAAAGGCGGTAGTATGACAATAAAAGCTTTCTTTTTAGTGTAAATCTTTATTGACATTTTCTCCCTTTTAAGGCATGTTCCTAATTTTCTCCATTGTCATTTGTTATTGAATTTATTCAACTTTTATTGACTTTTTCAATAGATATAGTAAAATATTCTGGCACCCAAAGTATTCGGTGTCATAAAATAATAAAGGCATTCGGCAAGATGACCAACAAAAACATTCGGTGGAAGTCAAAAAAATTTGGAAACTAACTTTAAAAAAGGTGTTAAAAGAATCTATTTTTGAACTGATATAAATGAATATTCTAACGAATACGAAATAATGATATGAATATGAATAATCAAAAAGTTTAACAAAGTTTAAATTTAAAAAAATCAAAATATTCCATGATAATTTCTATTTAATTTTAAGAAGATCCTATTGCATAATTTTTGTAATATGAAATGGTTTTGTTTATTTAATTATTTAGCAGCTGCGACTAAATAGAAATTTGATATGTTGTCTTGACACTAAAATTTTAGATATATATCACTGAGAAAAGAGAAAAATGCATACTCTTTCATTCTCTTAGCTTCCGATCTTAATATAAAGCGGGATATTGTGTAAGAAAATAAGAAAGTAGAAGGGAACTCTTTCCTTAGTTTTGCAATGATTATAACATATACTACCTTAAAGAAACGCGTTATTTGAATGGGTGATGTGATAGGATAAACTACATTAGCACAAAAATTCTAGTATGAAATTGAAAGCAGATACATGTAAAATGATAGATATAAATTATGAGATAATTTTTCCGAGATTAACTTTAAGGTTATTTCCTAAGGAAAACTAAATTCATGCCGCTAGAAATTTAATAATATAAATTATTCTATGATGATAGGTCTTTTACTCGACAAACTATTTTTCACTCTGACTATCACAATATTTTTAAAAATTCGTAATTATTGTATTGACTATAACGCGTATGAAAATATGTTTATTTAATGTTCTCACATTAAAAAATTCGAATATAAAAATAGTAGCTCTTCCCGTTAAGAGATTTCGGGTGGCATTTTGATATAACCAATAATTCTGATATAAATATCAAACTAGCCGCCTTTGGCGATCAGCCGGTTCGCCAATCTTAATGTTCGTTTAAATTTTAATAATTAAATATTTTACGCAATTCCAACTTTAATAGATTCTTCATCAAAATATATTAAAACTTTGAATTTTGATAGTCATATAATTCACTCATAATATTATAAAGGCCTTCAGTCATAACGTAATATGCATCTCTCTAATTTTCTGTTACCTCTCGTAGAATTTATGCTTTAAATTAAAGTGGAAAGAATTAATCTGCAATTAATATAATAATATTTTTTACTGAAACAAAGCATTTTTTTATAATATGATTACTGATAACAGAGTCACTGAGCGTTTAAACTTTATGAGCACTAAAGAATATCTTTCTTAATTTATGTAATATCTCAAGAATATGTCAACAAAATTTTCTCAGATTCATCATGAACAGATCGATTAATTAACAATGTTTAATTTTAAATGCATCAAACACTAAGAAAATAAAATGAATCGTTTAAAATAATCAGTCGAAAACAGGTTTAAAAAAAAACTACTTAAAAAACGATGTAAATAAAACTATAAGCATATACAAAAAAATATATAACTAACATAAATACAATTTAATTACAAAAGCATGCAACTAACCTAAAAATAATTTAAATCATTGAAAACAGGTTAAAGAAAAACTACTTAAAAAACGATGTACTTAAAACTATAAGCATATACAAAAAATATATAACTAACATAAATAC
>JAPMOR010105659.1:400097-410104 GCA_026543865.1 Argiope aurantia | reverse complement strand
TATATATATATATATATATATATATATATATATATATATATATATATATATATATGAATAAATATAAATATATAGTGAATATAAATAAATATATTTGATTTCAAAAGAAATCTATATCTTAATATTTTCTTTTCTTTTAATATTTATTATGTGATAATGTTGAACAATAGACTTTAAATAAAATTTAGAAATGTAATATTAATCAAAGGAAGTAAAAAAATGTTACATTAAAGCAATTTACTGTTAAATAGTGATAAGAATAATGGAATCTTATTTAGAAAACTAAGTTTATCAAAATTTTTGAGAATGTATAAAAAATAAAACTTAATTTCTAATGTTGGATAAAACTTTTCTAGAAAACTTTTAATATAGGTGATTCATTATTAATTTTGTCTTTAATATCAGTATTTATTCTTCTTAAATCTTTTGCTGATATGTACCCTTCAGTGACAGAACTGGCTTCTTTTGTTTTTCCCTGTACAGCTCTAATATAGACAAAACTCACAGTTTTTATCCTATTTTATTCATGGATTCAAAAAAACTTCTTGGATAAAATATTCTTCAAATTGTAAAATGCACTTTATCCTGTTTAAAATCTATTTTCAAAGCTGAAAGTTACTAGTTTAACATAGTTGATTGCTTAGATAATTAAAGTAGTGTTAGAAAAATAATTATATTTAATTTAAGTATTTTATTAAAAAAATCATGTGAAATCATAATTTTAGAGATCTATGAATAAAATCCTGAAGCATCATTAATTAATTTCTTAAATTGTTATTTAATATAAAAACCGTTTTTAATTTCTTCAAGATCATTTATATTAAGGGATGTACTTTTATATTAATAATGATTTTTTTTTAAAGTATGTAGTATTTTGAATGATTTTTTCATTTAATATTAATGTGCTTAAAATCCTTTTCTTTGTATATATATATATATATATATATATAATATTATTTTTAAATCAATTTTTTTTCTTTTCTTTATCAGGTATTTTAATGGTTCTCCAGCAGATGATCGAGATTGTGGTTCTGATGTAAGAAATTACAAACTTTTTAATTTTATATTTTTCTTCCCAACTTAACTTTTTCTTCCCAATGAATTATCTTTTGCATTAATTCAATAAATTTTCACCAAAACTTACAACACTTTGAATTTTTTTTTTTTTTTTTTTTTTTCAGACTAACTGTACAATGTATGCTCTAGTCGTTTTCTTGGCTGCTGATTGTGCACCTGAAACTTCTTCAACTTGTTTTGCCCCTACTGCCAGTACTCATAAATTTTTATCATTTTTGGATAAAGTCAAGTAAGTGATCTAACTATATCTTTCCTACCTTTTCTAAAATAATTGAGCAAATATATAGTCTGTTTTAATAGCTACTTTGGTGAAATAATTTATGACTTTATTGTCTTAACATTGTATTTTCATTGTTATTTTAAATAGATTTAAAAAATGCATTAAGAATGTAGCTTAACTTCTTGCATTTCAGAACAAGGGAAAGACATCTGATCAAGTTATTTTTTATTACAATATAATAAATTTGAAAATATATTATATTTTTATCAAGCTGAACTAGTAGAAACTCTTGTTAGTTTAACAGTTAGTCTAAACAGTTTCAAAGAAAACTAAAAGTTAAAATATCATTATTCGAAAAATTTAAAATTGTTCTTCGGTCATCTAGTAGAGTTCAAAATTTAAAGATCAATTTTATTGCTTAAACTGTACATTTGTTCCTTTATTTCTGTAAAGTAAAATGTGTAAATAAAGCAGTAAAAAACAGTTAAAATTATTTCCAGATTCATTGGTGGTGCAAGTGAAGCATGCAGTCATATTGCTGAAGGTTTAGCTACAGCTCTACAAGTTTTTGATGATTTCCAAACTTTTCGAGAAAATAGGTAACTTTGTTTTATGAATTTATTTCTGATTTATTACAATTCCTGCATTAATTTATTATTCTTAATATGAACATATTACACTTAATGTCATTCAAATAGTTCTAAGAATTAAAGTAGAAAAATTAATTTTAATATATACTATTCCTTTTCTTATATTATTGATCATGAATTTCTTTTAAATATATTATATATTTAATTTTTTGCAGTGTTCAGACTCAGAAACATTGCATCTTAATATGTAATTCCCCACCATACCCTCTGCCCGCTTTGGAAAGCTTTGCATATTCAGGTTTAATGACAGAACAGATTGCTTCATTGATGGCTGAGGTGAGAATAAAATATTTAATTTTAAAAATTTGTCAAACATTATGGAATTTTTAAATGACTCTCAATTAAAAATAAGAAACAGATAATTTATTTTATGTTTTATAGCTTTTAAGTTTCAATTTTTTGGAAAATTACCTTTAAATATTTGTTTGATCCTTGCAGGTATTTTTATATATATTTAAAAATAATTTTTGTTAAAATTTATTACAGATGTTTTTACAAATAATAATTATTTTTTAGTAATTTTTATGGGTGTAAGTAAAATACAAAAGTGAGAAATTTTTATTTTTATTTCACTCTAGATTTATGATTAAATGAAATTTTTTAAAACACTATTAAAATGTTTTTTATTTAGATTTTATTTTGTATTCATTATTAATAGTTGTAACATATTAGTAATATATATTTGTTGATTGACTTAAATTCTATACTTGTATTGAAAATTTGTGTAAAAAAATTTATTTTCATTTGTATGATTTTATTTTTTTCTTACACCTACCCTTATTATACTGTAAAAAAGGTGAAAATGATGTAATGAAATGTTATTGAATACTATAATATTATTACTAATGATAATTTTTCTTTCAATAAATTTATAGAGACAGATCAACTTTAGTGTTTTTTCACCTCGAAAAATACCAGCTTTGAACAAAGTATACGAAAAGGTAATTTGAATTTCTTATGAAAACCTTTTATGGCAGTCATATTGCAAAGCTTCTGTAGCAACATAAGGGTAATAAATTGAATTAATTAAGAGTAATAAATTTTAGTAATAAGTTTAATTTTTGCCTTTAAGAGTAACAAATTGAAATTTTGACAAGAAAAGCTTCCTCTGCCCTCAGTATGTGTGTGTAGATCCAGTCTTAAATTCATGAGACCATTTTCCCTTAACTAATTCCATTAAATCTCAATAATTATTCCTGAATTCATTCAAGAGTTTTAATGTCTTAAAATATTTCTTAACATTTTTAAATTAAGAATCTATGTAAAGTAATTTAAAACTATGACAAAAGAATAAAAAAATTTTATAACTATGACAAAGAAAAAACTGCATAAGTAAGCAAATTTAAATGGAAATAGCCCTTTTGAAGAGACTTTTATGTCTTTATTTATATACAGAAACAGAATATTATTTTTATACAGAAAGAGGACTTTTATTGTTTAATGAAAAGTTTAAGACAAGTGCATAAATTTTAAAAATAAGTAATTTGGGGAAAAAAATTAAGAGAATTTAGTGTTCTAAAGAACCAATTCTACATCTAAATAAAAAAAATTAAAATTCTGATACTTGCCAAAGTATTTTGATGAAGGCTTTTACTATGGATTTAATAGAAATGTTTTCAAAGCTGTTAAAATATTTTTTTTATGTTAAAATATTTTACCATAATATGTTTATCCAAGTTTAGAATTGAGAGTAATTTTTACCATAAAATATTTTATTTCTGTAGGCTGGTGGAGATTTGCAACATGCATTAGCAAAAAATTATGCAAAAGATCGTCGTCATCTAGTTCTTCTCAAAGGATTTCCGTTGCAAGGTATATTTTAATATCTATCTGAAAGTTTTTAATATTATGTTAACTCTTTGTTAATACATGTTGTATGCTTGATATGTTATTTGTTATTTGTCAAATGCTATATTCTTATTTCCTTTGTACTGGTTTGTTTTTTATGCATTTACATATTTAAAATAAAGCACCTTAGATGTGCTTTATTATAATTTTTTCCTCTTTTTTTTGTTACTTGTATAATAGAGTTATTATATTTTTTTGCATTTAATATTTTTTATAAAATGACTTTAAAAAAATCACAATAGAATTATAGAATGCTGTTTTAATAGTTTGTGAATAAAACAGACATTTATTCATAATACTAAATATTCAGCTAAGTTCTATCATTTAATCAAACACATAGAATAAATCTGCACATATTTATGAATTCTCTCATTTTAACAGAGAGGCCAATGACACCACCATCAATAGACAGTAAATCTGCTATACCTGCCACTGGTTCTGTTTGTAGTCCTCCTGCAACAACTGGCCAAAAGCGTCCTGCAACTAGTTCTCCTCCTCATCCACGAGAAGCAACCGGATTTAAACAACCTGCTACACAAAGTATGTTATTTCTTACTAATTTTAAAAATTATCTAAAGATCTTTATAGCTTCCTATTGTGACATTTATATAACTGTTTATATGCTAGTATTTTAAGTTTAAAAAAAGTTAAATTATAATTTCATTTTTTTTAACAAATGGTATTTAATTTTATTCCAAATAAACTTTTCTATACAATAAGGACAATTATGTTTTGTGTTTTATATTGTTTATTTTTTAGATATTTTGACAAGTAGTTTGTGTTTTATAGCACAAAAGAAATCTTCAGCTAAGCTGCACCAGACTCGTGATATTAAAATATCTATATGAATTTATAATAAAATTGAAACGTGGTGTTTACATAATCCAAGTTTCTCAAAATGTAATACTGTCATAGTCATGAAAAAGCTCTACAATGGTGTAAGATATGGCACTGTGCTAAAAAAAAGCATGCTAATGTTTATATATGATTATAAAAACCAATATTTTTTAAAAAAGAAGGGTAACATGAGTTTTGGGAAACAGTATGCCCAAATTGGAGTGAGACACCTGAAAAAATGTTAGATATTGTGAAGGAAATCATGGACATTCTTCTATATTTTCCCAGAAGTATTTGGAAATCAGAAGACAGAGAGAAAAAGAAAAGAATAGGATACACATATTTGTAAGGTGCTATGGAAAACAAAATAATTTCAAATATACTTATAAAAATTTTTAAAAAATCTAATTTTATTTGTGATTTTAAGGAAAGAACTCATTTAAAACAGAATCTATTTTTAGTACGAGACAAAATTTTCTTTTTATTAAACAAGAATATTTAATGTCCTAATAATAATTTTAAGGGTTTATTGAAAATATAAAAGCTATAAATTGGATATAATGATTATTTATACTGTTTAAAATTTCTAACTCAGTATTAATAATATTTTGTAATTTAAATTCTCTTTTGCCATTTTTTCAGGTAATTATAATGGACTTGATTGGCCTTCTACTGAGAGTCCTGCTGGAAGTTTGCCTGTGCAAAATCAAGTTCCATCTTCAATACAAGGACCTACTGCTGGGCAGTCACCCATGAGCTATGGGCAAACCTCTATCCCTGGTCAACCAAATCAACCATTACCACAAAGACCTGGTATACCAACACCACCATCTCATCTAAGTTCCTTAAATCAGGTTTGCTGCTTTTCTTTTTTTTTATCTATACATAGTATTTTTCATATGCATGAATAAGATTTTTTTCAAGAAGAAATTTCTTAAATAGGATTCATCAGTAATTTAATTTATTCATCATCTTATTGTGAAAACATTCCCAAAGGCTACTTTTTAAAAAAACGTTTTATCATTATATAACATATTTTATAAACATATTTTGTATATAAAATGATTCATGCCAGATTAACTTCCATAAATTGAATAATCCTAATTGTCTAAAAATATAGTTTTCTCTGTCTTTCGTTTTATTATTATTGGTATTATTATGGGTGTTGAATTTCTTTTGAAACCCAGAAAAAATTCAAATGCTAATGAAACTTTTTTAAGGCAAAAAGAAAAGGATGGCATGGTAATCAGTTAAAATTTTCAAATCAAGCTTTTCATTTTTTTTTTTTTTTTACTCTAATCATCTGTGACTCTTCTAGTGTAGTACTATGAACTTTTATTCAGTTTGTACTTTCCTTTTTCAAGTTTTGTTAGAAGCAAGAAATCCTTTTTGTTTCATTTTAGCCTAATCCCCCTAATGTTACCATAACAAATAAAGGACCTCCACAGCATTCAGATGGAATAAGACCACAAAGAGGACATTCTCCTGTACCAACAAGTAAGGAGAAGTTTTACTTTTATATGAATTCTGTTACAAAAACTTGTCATTGTATTTTAGTCTTATCTAAATTGCTGATCTCAGTCTAAATAAGTCTTGTTGCTGACTAACAAAAGTTATTTTAAAGGTGCTTTATATTTATTTTTTCCGTTATTTAGTATTTCAATAATTTTATTTTATATATATTTGCAAATTCTCTTGATTAATTATCAACTTAGTCCACATAAATGATTTATACTAATGACTATTTACATTGTTTGAAAGATAAATGGATTCATATATATTTTTATGGTATTACTTGTATTGAAAAGGAAATTTACTATCTTCTGTAAAAATAAATATTTCCTTTCTATGTCCAAATATATTTTTACCTGCTTTATCTGCTGCATTTATATTTTCACAACTAAATTTTAATTTACTGAATTGAGTTTTGAAAAAAAAAAAAATCCTATTTTATACGGTGGGAAAAACTTAAAGTTTTGATTCTGTTGTGAATGAATTTAGTTATTTGCATAATTTTCACGTAAATAAAAATTACAAATTTTCTTATGTCTATGAATATTTATATGTATTATATTTCATATTCTTGTTGCTTTGCCATTTCTGTTTGCTTTTGTCATTAATTTTTATAATAAAATATAACAACTTTATTATAATAAGTAATGGTTTTGCAATTAAATATTTTTAAAATTCAGCAGGTGGGCCACGTATGTCTTGGAATCAGACTGGTGCTCCATCTTCTCCAGCATCAACACCTCCTACGACTAGTGTGTTAGCTACTCAACTAAATATGGCTCCAAGTACAATGCCTATGCGACATACTAATCCTCAAATGCCAGGAACCCAAAATGTTTCAAACATTGTATCACAAGCTCAACCAACTATTAATCCTAATCAAAGTAAGTTTGATGAAGTCTTTTTAAATTAATTTTTTATACAATAATGGCAGAAACCTTAAAATGTGTGTGTATTAATGATCAAGATGTTATTAACTTGGAATTTTGTTTTTATGTATTTCTTCCCATCTTAAACATTAAAAAATATTATTATTGTATATTTATATATTTATTAATATATATTATTTGCCTTATGTTAGGCATATTTGTTACAATAATTCTTTTAAAAAATTAAGCATCATGGAAGAAAATAAGTTTTTTGTAATAGTGCTAATGTATGAATGATACCTCATATACTCAGATTTTTGGAATATCCATCTGTTATATCACTTATTCATTAAGATTTACTGAATTTGAAAGATATTTTTCATCAGGTAGAGGAACAATTATTTGACATACGAATTTATTAATTTGATATTATTCTTTATCGTAAGTTCTTCACTCAGTATTCTAAACAGTTTTTTTGACTTGAGGGAAAATATTGATTTATTGGTATACTCAGGCATGCCAGTTGCTATGATTTGTTCATAGTTATACAGATTTTATTGAAATTTCCATAACTGTGGAGTTACGGATAAGACTAAAATTTCTATGGAAAAACGTTTCCTCTCTTCTATGCAGTGGTTTTAGTTCGATTCTTTGATGACATGATAATAGATATTTTCTTTAAAATAGAGATTTATGTCTATTTAAGATGTATTAATATTGTTATATTGAAATGGTAATGACTGCTTTAAACATTTCAGAGTCCATTGGATTGTATTAAAAAGCTTTAATTTATAGTAAGTCTTGCAGAAGCACAGTGAGGATAAAATGTAAAATTCTCATATATGTCTAAATTTGATTGGAAATTGAAATGCAGCCAATAGAAAATATTGATAAAAAAGCTAATTAAAACTTTATTCAATGTGAAATATAAACTCTAATAATTAATGACATAATGTGCAACTATATTACTCTAACTTTAACATAGTCTAATGAAATGTCTAAATGATCAATAATTCAAAATTTTGATACAAATATATTTCTCTCTCTTCGTGTTTTACTGGGTGCACACACACATGTGTATGCATGCATTTATTATCCGCGTAGATTTTTTGCTTCTTATGGGCTCTTTTCCAATGTTGTCAAGTATGTATGTATTGAGCTTTAAAATTTAAACTGTTATTATTTAATTAACCTTCACTAATTGTTGACATATTTACAGACGTCCTCAATACTGGAAGAGGAAATCTACCAAATATGAATCTCCGAATGTCTTCAACATCTCCTGGACCTACTCCAATACAAAATACTAATCCAATGGGAGTACAAATCAACCAGCACCAGCCTTTTGGACAAACTTCTCAACCATCCCAACAACCAAATAGCATGGCTGGTACCATGCCTTCAGCTGTTCAGTCGAAACTGGGAAGTGCAACTAGTGGGAATCAAATGATGCCCACCCAAGGTCAAACCATGACAACAGCAGCCCCATCAAATATGCCTATGCAACCAGTGTCTGGGATCCTGCCCATGTCACAGAGCACCTCACAGCAGGGACAACAGCCTAGTAACCCATCAGTCACCACAAAGGATAGACGCACAATATGGCAGGGGATTCTTGAATTTCAAGAGAAATCAAATTCTCCACAGGTACAGGGACAAAGAGTGACTCACTCTTTGCCCTGCACCTTTTCTTCTATGGTGACTAACAATGGGGAGCCGGATGTGTAAGTACATTTTTCTCTCTCTAAATTTAGAAGATAAAAGTGCACAGAATGATATTTATGCAACAACATAAATTTTATTTGAAATAAAATGAAAGATCCTTAGATGTTTAAGAGGGGAAATGATGGTGTTTTATGTACTTAAATTTAATTTTAAAGAGCATTATTTTAGTGCATTGATAGGAAAATCATAATTAGTTTACTATTAGTTTCCTAATATTAATTTTGAAAAATCGTCAGATTACTCATTTAGTACACCCATTAGCTCCAAATGTCAGTGCATTTTATCAAATTTGTATAATATATATATGTCAAAATATGAATTTTAATTTTAAGGTTCTTTTTTATTTTTCAACAAAAAAAAAAAAAGTCTTCGAATTGTTATCCAGTAAATTCATTGATTGAGGATGAATTTACTAGAAACATTTTATTTAGTTATATAGTATAAGTGAATGAATAAAAGCAATTTAGTAGATAATTTTGATTTAATCATTTATTTTTAATGTCAAAAAGAAATGATATCTTTCCATATATTTACAAGACCTTATTAAAAGTCATTGTGATTTTAATATGTGCATTTAATTTTCTTTAAAACTCTGATGTGAAAGATATTAATTGATTGAGATACAGGATTATAAAATTTTTAACTGCAAAAGCAATTACTTTCTATGAAATAAATCTTAAGTGATATTTTGAAGATATTTTCTAATATTTTTGTTACAAACTCCTTCAAATTAATGGATTTTGTAGAATTTATTCCTATTTTGAGAGACTGTATCGATATTTTGAAATTTGCAGTCCAATTTCAATCAAATAAATTGTTGCTTAATTTGAAAGTCCATTCCCTACTAATAATATTTATTCTTTTTTATATTATTTCCTTTATCAGTTATATATATATAATTATTTTTATTTATTATTAATATTTATCAAAAATTTCTCTTTTTGTAGTAATGCTGAAAAGTGGCCTAATCGACTTATGTTGCAGTTGATTCCCAAACATCTAATTGTAGTTGCAAATTTATTCAGTACTCTGAAGACTGCTGCTCGTCATGTGCTTATACATTTTAATCAAGAAACTGAAGCCTTAGCCAAGCTATGTAAAAACATGAGTTCTGGTCTGGTAAGGATATTTTTGTTTTCTGTTTTTGCTTCTTAGTGAGTAGTAGATATTTTACATAAAAAGAAACTTTGTACATTGCAATTAAATAATTTTTCTGATAGAAATTCTATTTTTAAATGTTAAGAATTGTACTTATAAAATAATCTGAAT
>JAPMOR010105659.1:373985-400087 GCA_026543865.1 Argiope aurantia | reverse complement strand
ATTCTATTTTTAAATGTTAAGAATTGTACTTATAAAATAATCTGAATAGAATATTTTATCTGCAAAAATTACTAGTTATATTATAAGTAATTTAAATTTATTTAAGCTTTGCTTCGTATATTAGTCTTTTCTAGTCAAAAGTTTATCTCTTTTGGGTGGAAAATTGAATAACTTAATTGAATAAAAGGATAAGAAATACTTTAAATTTTCTTTGCTATAAAAAGTAAATATATATGTATCACTTTTTTTTTTAACCTATGGGAATTATTGAACTTGCTTTAATATGATGTAACTGTTAGCAAAACTTTAAATAAAACTATTTTATTTTGAAAGCTTCTTCAGCCAACTGAATTACCACTTACAGCACTCAGATTGTTATCAGTTATATTATTTGAGAACAAATATAATCTGATATTTCTTGTTTGTTTATTGCAAGGCAGGATAATCTTTTTGTAATTTAGAGTGTAGATATGTTGCAGAATTATATTCAATATATCATTATAATTTCTTTTCTTTTGTTTCACAGTATCTTTTTCTTGCCTAAAATTTTGTGAAATTGGCATTGGAAATATTTCGTGTATTGAGTATTATATCTTTTCTTCAGATTTCATTGAAATCTTATTGATGGAAATATAATTCATTTTTATCTTTTATAGAGATTTCTTGTACTTCCTAGCAATTTTTATTATATATGTTTTCATGGATAATAAATCCAGCTTTTCCTTACAGTTGACATATTTTATAATCAAAATTATCAAAGTTATTTATAAATATCTGTAATTAAATCAAGAATAATAAATATACCTGTAAAACTGAAAATCGAATTTGCTTTCTATTTGGTTTTGCCTTCTAGATGAATGTAACAGTCTGCAGCTTACTACTGATAATATCAGATGATCACTGTATGTTGCAAATATAGAGAAACAGCTTAAAAATTATAAATTTTTTGCAAATATTTTTTGTTGTTTATATATTATATTTTCAGTTTATTCCATGCAAATTTATAATTTCAAATAGAAAAGGAAATAATCAGGAGATACATTTTTAAAATATCCACAAGCATTATATATAACACATCTTTGAATAGATTTGAACTTTGTATTGACAGTGCCTAGTGACTGCTCAGATGTCAAACTACTTAATATTTATATTTTTATTTTACAATTGTATTTGTATGTGCATTAAATTGTATGTGATAATGATTTATTGTCTAATACTTTTGTCACTTTTTTAGTTATCTTTGGAAACATTTCTGTATATCCATCTATATATGATATTCTTTCTCATATTTAGGTTGGTTGTATTCAATTTCAAAGTCCTGTAGATATTCGAATTATGGTTGTTCTTTATATGCCAGACAAGCGCATTTATATGGGCTTTATTGCAAATGATCAGGAAAGTTTCTTCAATAATATTCGGCAAAGATATGAAAATCACCGAAAGCAGCAACAACAGCAGAAGCAAAGGGTATTGATATATATTCCACATATTTTGCTAATTATTTTTTATTTATATTATTCAAAAATGTAATACAATTCTTTTGTAGATGCAAGCTGGTAATATTCCTGTATCTGACAGCATGGGCATTCAGCCTACAAATCCAACAAATCCAAATATGATGATGGCACAAGTGAGTAAAATTATATTATGACTTTTTATACCTTAAAATTAGTTTATTTCTAAAAAATTGTAGGATGGTTTTATTTACTATAGTATGTTTTAAAATATTTTCTTAGATTAAGCATGATAAAACATTTAATTAAACATTTTATCACTGAAGTTTATAATGTATATTGAATTACATAATTGCTATACATGATAGCAAGATGCTTAGTGTTAAATAAAGCGTTTGGGAATTGTTTTAATGTGAATTTGTTTAAAAAAATATAAATTGCAAAAAAATATTTCTATAAAATGAAACTAATGGTATTATAATTTCTATAATTTCTCCTTGATTAAATTATTTTAGATAAGATGATAAATAAAAATAACTTTCATTCCATTAATTAACAATTTTAAATTATCCAACTATTTTTATAATAAAACAAACCTGAATTTAAATACATTTTTAAATATTTTTACTAATTTCAAGTTATTGCAAAATTTGTCTAATATTTTATTTATTATTTTGTAGTTAAAATGTATATTAGAATAAATTTCAAGTAATTATAAAATGCTCCAGCATTACATAGCAATTATCTTTTCCTTAGATAATGCTAGAGCTGCTCAATTTTGAAATTTGTGAAAACTTTTAAATATTCTGACTGGCAATATTTCTATTATGGGAATATTACTAATTATTGAAATTAAATTTTGAATTACAGGAATACTTGTTATAAAAATGTGAATATGATTCAATACATAGTTGCAACAAACTTCAAATTAAATTTCCTTATTTTTAAATTTTTCCTATACAGGTATTAAAAATTTCACAGATTTTTGTATGACTTCTGTTATTTAGCAGCATTTACTATTTACTGGTGTTTCTGAGCCTTTTGCAGAATTTATAATACATTTGAAAAATTAAGATCTCAATATTTAAGTTGTCTAATATTTTATTTTGGCTTTTATTTTCATTATCTTGAAATTTGCAATTTTTATTAATATCTTATTAGAATTTTTGGAGAAAGAAATGGAAATTAAAAAAATTTATTATTTTCAAAATTTTAAAATGTATAATCAATTTGTACCTTAAAACGAGTTAAACCAATAATTTTTATTTGATTCTACAAATTTTTCTCAAATTCATTGACTGTAGATTTAGTTACTCATCTGAATGAATTTGCTTCATTTTAATTTGGTGTAAACTAACAATTGGAAACTGATTTGAAAAGAGTTGAATTCATGCTTCAATAAAAATTTATTTAACAAATGCCTTGAAATTTTACATTTCTCTATCAAATATTTAAGACACAAAGCTTCTGCAACTCTTTACATCACCAAACAGGCTGCAAATAAATATGTGTTTATCGCATAACTTTTCATTAAAGTGAAAAATCTCTCGATTTTGGATGGCATTTTTAAATTAAAACTTTTGTGATTTATTGATATGTGTAATCCCTATCATTCAATTATTTATCATTTAATATTTTTTTGTTTAAAATTAAAATAAAGCATTTAATTTTCCTCAAATCAATGCCACAATTAATCATTAGCTCATTGGATAAAATGGTCCTCCTTAGTAATCTGTTTTGATGATGATTTTTAGCTTGTGATTATTATATAATATAAAGCTATTGATATTTTAAAATTTAAATAATATTTTAACTTTTTAAATATTTGTTTTTATTGAAGATATTGACAGTTGTTATTTTAAGATTAAAAAATGATTTTGTTTTCTCTGAATTAATACCTATTTTCCCCCTCCCTCATTAAAAATGAATGTAAATTTTGAAAAAATTCAAAATATTTATGTGCAGTTTCTTTGGAAATATATTGCCCCCGCCCCCCTTTCTTTATTTCCTGAGATGTTTAATTGAACATTCATATATGAGTTTTTGTGTGTTTTAGCCCACTGCCAGTAATTTGAATCAACCAAATAACAACCAAATGAATTCGTGTATGCCTATCAATCAACCCCAAGTTCCACAAATCAATCCTGCTCCGCCTCCACCTCAAGCTCAAGCTCCAAATACAGGAATGGTTCATTCAGGGAATGCAAATAATCAAGCAAATGCTGCAAGATTATCTCAATTGGAAGCTGCTCGACAACAGAATTTGGTAAATTTTCTTTTATTTTTCTTTTGTTTTTGTGTTTATGCATTTATGGCTTGTGTAATTATGGAGAGATCAGGAGAAAATGACAAATATGGCATGAAATCTCACATATGTGTATTTGTTATTTATGCAGTATTTCATATCTACTTAAATCATGACTCATTTTTTTATGTGTATACAGAGTAGAACACTTCAATCTTGACTGTTTGTTTTTCATATTTCCGCATAATTTGATTGAAATAAATTTGCAATGCAAATGTTTTTCATATTTTTATTTTGATAATATTCAAGAACCAAAAATGTTTCCAATCCTGGAATGTTTTTTAAAAGAAATGTTATCAGTTTGTGAAGTATGATTATAATGGTATAAAGAAGCAGAATACTGCCCCCTACTTCTTTGCTTGTTATCCTTGCAATTAATGAATATGAGTCAAGAAGAATAGGCAGTATGAGCCTTATCTGACAGATGTTAAAATTCTTTTCATAGTAGAAGGTAAAGGAAAAAAAGAAAATATTTGGAAAATAATTAAACTGAATAGTATTTCAATTTTGTTGTCGTGCACTTTGACCTTGCACTGCTTATTTGGATAAAGAATGAATGACAAAGAAATAACTTTCAGTAATGTAGATACAATGCCCAAAAATGTTTCATGGAACATGATTTATTAATTCTGTTTAATTTATTTTGAATTTTATGAAACTGGTCATTATTCAAAAAGCTTATAATTGCTCAAGTTTGATGTGTTCTACTTGTTTCATTAGTTTGAGCAGTTAAAACATGTGATATACCCTACTGATAAGACAAGGAATTTCTCTTTTTTTATTAAATTTAATTCCACTACTTCATTTAATTTGTTAATAGAGCTCAGAGGTGTTCAATAACTGATACATCCCAATTTTTACATTTTAAGAGAAGTTGTGAGTAAATTGGAAATGAAGCACAATATTCCTTCACTAGAATATGCTCAGAATGATGGATTTAATCAATGGGATTTTGATTCTATCTTATTTAAAGGAACTCATATTTGTAAAGATTGCCTATCTAAAATTTGGCCTATATTCCTATTTATTTTTGTAAAAATATTCTTGCATAAAATTGGAACAAGGATAACCATTTAAAAGGAAACCCATTTATGTCAATGAAAATAACCAGAAGATCCAAACTAGAACTGGAATCAGATGTCTTCAAGATCTTTTACAAAAGGTAGCACTAATTTTATTTATCTGATTGTTATTGTTCTCAGTCATATATTAAAACTTGCTAAATTTGAACTTAAATGATTAAAATTTCAGAATTATTTTTACCAGAGCCTAAAGCGCATTAGTGATGCTACTCAATACTAAATACAACTGAATATAACTAGGCAGCTGATTTTTCATTGCTTTCATTGAAATTGTAAACTTTTTCTGAAACTGCAGCTCATAACATCTTTTGAATCTGTAAAAAGTATAGCTGTTTGCCCTCGCTTAAGCATTAACACTGTATTTCTTTTTCATTCTGTTAAGCTGAGTTTCTGAACATTTTTTGAAGAATTTGTTTATATCCATAAATTAGCAATTCTAAAGATTTTTGAAGGAAAGAAAGGTAAAAAAGATTTTCATAAAGTATATTTACAGTTCTGAAATTTCAATGCTGTTAAAAAAACCCAGAAAAACATTATCTTGGAGCATTCAATAGAGAAATCACTTTATAGGGTTTTGTCAACTCTTAAAAGCATAAAAGAATTATATTAAATGGATGTATGAAAAGATTAAATATTTGCAAAATATTTGAATGGGGGATATTATTTATTGAACAACCTTCAAATAAAGCACTTTTTATTCATTATGTTTAGCTTTTGCTTAAGATGTATATGTTATAAAATAAATTATTAATTTTCTGGAAAACTCAGTTTTTTTAAAGTTCTTTATCACAAGGATTTGTAAATATATATATATATATATATATATATATATATATAATATAATGTTATTATGGCGGAACTTTTTCTCTTTCAAATTTGAATATGCGTTGGGTGTATCCATCTTGTGCTAATATGCTTTTGTGCTTGCTTTTACTTGTAAATAATATGTTAAGCAATGCTTCTGCTGTGGTTTAATTATAATTGCTTATTAATCATAATTTCTCCATGTGATTATTTTTCAAAAAATTAATTCTTAATCATTTATTGATTTTTGAAATTAGAAATAATTTATTGCTCACTCTTTTTCTGTGTTGTCTACATATAGTAATGTTTTAATGATTGTAATGTTTTCTGAATTTCTATGATTGACATCAATAACGTTTTAAAAAAGGATTTATTATTCCAGAATTGATTAAATTTTATTATTTTTTAATTTATGACTGACCTTTCTAATACTAAATATATTAATTTTAAAATATTATGCACTCTATGTAATAAAAAAATGCATAATACATAAATCAGTTTGAAGTTACTTTCATAGATATTTTAAAGATTGCTTAGCTATCTGCTTCATTATTCATTTGAATTTAGGGTTCTGTGAACATGGATGCTTGATCGATATGGCATTTCTTTTGATGCTGATCATGTAGTTCGAAGCCTAGTATCAAATTTAAGATTTTTATTTTTGTATTTTGAGTTTACATGGACTTGATTTGTTTATATTTTGTGTTGTGTATATTTGCTGGTTCATAAGTTTAGAGTTAACATACATATTTGTTCAAAATTAAAAAATTATTTTTCATTTTAATATTTTTTCATATTGATAATTACAGATGATGAGTTGTTTCAGTTTGTTAAGTCAAATTCAAATAGCATTTTATATAATTATATATTGTTTTTTAGAGTATTTTATATTTAACACGCTTTAATTGATTTTTATCCTTTGGTTAACTTTTCCAGTTAAATATGCAACATCTGCAGCAAACTTTAGAAGCTGCTCAACAGAAAGAACTCCAATATAAAGCTGCTCAAGAACTACATCAACAGCAACTTATGATAGAAAAGCAGAATGCCAATCGATTAAATGCTCCAGTTTGTTGAACTCTTAACATTTTGTATAATTACATATTGTATCCTTATCTATTATATATTTATTTTTCTTTTATTGCTTCTTATTGTCTGGTTAATTTTTCCAGTTAAAAATTCAACAACTACAGCAAACTTTAGAAGCTGCTCAGCAGAAAGAACTACAGTATAAAGCTGCTCAGGAACAACAAAAACAGCAACAGCAGCAGCAACAACAGCAAATGATTGAAAGGCAGAATGCCATTAGACATGTATGTTTTTTTTAAAGTTTGCTCTGTAGTTTCTGAATGGTCTTGATAATAACAGCCTTCGTTCATGATAATTTTTTGGAATATAATTCCGCACTTTTTAATCATAATGCTCAAAATTACTCAATATCAGAATTGTGGCTGTAATTTATGTATTGGGAGTTTTAATAGTTTGTCATTTTTTAATTTGAAAAAATTAATTTTTATTTTATTTTCATATATATATCATTTGCTAAAAATAGATAATATATATTTTATTATAAAATTCATAAATATCTATTTACTTATATTTTAATACTGAAAAACTTGAACCCAAGATTTTGAAGTATGTTTTTTTAATAATTGTGGAAAGATTACATACTATTGAATATTTTTCTTTTCTTTTAATTCTATGAAGATTAAAATTTCATTTTTAAATATTTCCTCTAATGAAATAAATTTATTTTGTCAACTTTAAACAAAATAAAATCTCTGTCAATACACTTCATTTGCATTTACCAGTCATATAAATGGATTACATATAATTATATCAAATGTAATATAAGTACAATTATATTTTTGTCATATTGTTATAGATTAGAAAAAAATTATAATTTTCAGATGATAGATTTTTATCTAAAATTTACATATTTTTTGGTTAACTAATAATATTTTTTAAAAACATTTATTTAGAATATGAGAATTTACAAAGAGCAGGAAATTTTAATATGTCCTAATAAATAGTTAAGGAACTCATACAAGTTTATGCATCTTTATTTTTCTTCACTTCATTTCTTTTCTTTTCCTTTCAATTTCATGTTTTCAAAATTTATTTTAATTAATTTATCTTAATTATAGCTCTACTACTAAGTGCATTTAAACATAATATTGACTTTTATTTCTTTTTAAAATTGCAGTAAAAATTATTGGTGTAATAAAAATTAGTAATTAGATTTGAATTAAATAAGGGTTTAAAAAAAATGTAGGTTATTATTATATGTATGACCTTTGATATATATATATAATAGATTTGTGTATAGTTAAGAGTTTAATGAATTAAAATATATGCATTTTCAATCTACATAAAATATTCTGTTTTTAATGTATATGTTATTGTATTTCCATTTAATTAGTTTTTTTCAGTTACTTAAGATCCTCAATTTTTTTAAAAAGAAACTGCATTTATGATGGATTAATATTAAGACTAATACTGCTTTGACATTGTTTAATTTTTGTAAATCTTTTGTTAAACTGATGAAGACCTACCTACTTTGTAGGGATTTTTTTTTCATTCTTTTTTAAACTATTTTTGTATCTTATTTCAGAGAGCGCCAACAATCATAACACTCTATAACAGACCTAGGAATCAACATGTAGATGTAGGTGACTGATTTTTTCCCCCCCAGAAATTGATTGGACCCTTCATTCAGTTTGATTTAGGAAGAAAAAAAATTTTTTTTTTTTAATTTATGATGCATTTTCTTTTTTATAAATAGTTTTTTTTATTGTTAAAATAATTCAAATGTTAATGCAAATTGTAACATAAAATAATTATGTCTGCACTTTGTATGTATGACTAAAGATTATTTGGATGTTCTTTTCAACTTATTATTTTGTTGAAAGAAACAGCTTTACATCATCTGATGTTTTTTTTAAAAAATGTATTAAATTGCAATTGTTTTTCAGCCTATTTACAAATTTGAATCGGTTAAATGAACCAACAGTTATTAAGCTAGTGAAATGAATGCTGAAAAATAGCATTTGTTCATGCAGTTCTTAATTGCATCACTATTTTTTTTTTCCCCATCCTTTTTTTTTTTTTTTTTTATTGATGATTTGAAATGTTCTTTGGGATTTACTTGATGAACGCATTGCATTTATTTTGTTTTTTTAGGTATGAAATGAAGGTAAATTATTTTAAGTATATATCAACAGTTTTATGGGAAGTATTGTTGATATATGTTTGAAGAAATCTTTTAAAAATTCTTCCAAAAACAAACATTAGACATTATTTAAAAAAAAAAAAAAACATTAGACATGCTCTTTCTTCCCCTTATGTATTACTATTAAGATACACACTTAAAGTTAGTACCTATATATTTAATTTTTTCCTCTTTTATTTTTTTTAGTGTTTATATATAAAAAAAAACAGATATTTAAAGTTAGTTGAAAATAAATGTATGGATTCATAAATTTCAACATTCATAATTTACCTACACATTGACATTTATATCTTTGTGTATGCCTATAAAAAATCAAATATGATTTTTCAAAAATTTACTTGTTCTCTCTCTGAGTTTGGATGAAAATGCTTTTTGATAGATACACTGTAGCTAACAGTTTATTTCTGGAAATCTCTTTGATTTGTTTCTGCATAATTTTTACTAAAACTTTTTTTTTTTTTGTATTTTAAAGAACAAATTAATAAGTGCAGGTGGTCTGGCTGTTGAAGGTTTCCCTCCTCGTGAAACATAATTCTTGGCCAGTTTTCCCTGATAGTTTTCCAGAAAAGTAGCATATATATATATATACTTGGTCCATGGGTTTGGCTAGTTATACTAAACCAAATGAGATTAACCACAACATTTTTTAGAGGTATATGGGCTAATGGTGCTGTTTCATGAAATTTATTTTAGGAGTGTTTTCCCTTTCCTTATATATTTAAAAAATTATATTTTATTGCTTTTGTTATATTTTATTATTTTTTATATATAAATTACACATTTTATATATGTGGAACATTAATTAGATGCAGTATATTATATATGCAGATTTATATATGCAGTATATTATTTTAATATTAATTATTTTATATATATATGCATAATCAGTTCTCTTGCAGTCAAAATTAGTATATTGTTTAGTTATTTATAAATTAGATTTTCATTCAATATTAATTTTTTAAACATTTTATCAATTACTATTCATACACAAATCATTTCAATATTTGGATAAAATAAATGTTAAGATGTAAAATATTTCCATTTATGTTTATTATTTTCTATCAAGATTTTCCATAATAAAATTACATTATGTAGTTTTCAGATGGGGATATTATCAAATGGCATTTATGTAGATTTCAAAATTGATTTATTAAAAAATTTTAAATAGCACTTTTCTGGATTGGTTATACTTTGTAGTATTTATTGTCATACTGTTTGTTAAAAGACCTGCATTACTAATTGTAATCTTTAGATTACTATTTGTATTACTTATTAAATTGTCAATTAACTATTTGTAATTTCATGTTGTAAATTATCATTTATAACTTAATAATAGTATATTGAAGAAAAGTTAATCTTCAAATGCATATTTAATTTCTATTGTGCTGTATGAATTAATTTATTTTATTTGTAAAAATGGCATCTAACTTTTATTAGTTTTAATCAAAAACAACAAGGGGCAATTTTTCCCCTATTTGTTTTAAGTGAATGGCTTTTACTTGAATTCTTACTTTATAGTTACAACAACAACTTCAGCATCAGCAACAACAATTAGCTCAACAACAGCAAAGTATTAACATGCAAACAGTACAACAGCAAGTTAATCAACAACCAAATAGCCATAATCCTCAATTGAGAAATCTACTTCAGCAGGTAAGTTTCTGGTGAACTAAATAAATTCTGTTGAGATGATACATTTAATTTTTATTAAATTCACTATATAAAACTTAAAACCATTTATTTCATAATGAAGTCAACCATCATTGTTGTCATATATTGAAAAATGAAGCATTTATATGTAACAATATGAAACTGTTAGTCACAAAAATCATAGTTATCTTTCTGTTATCCAGTTAAAAAACCCTTTTAAAAATTACTGGAAAAAAATAAAAGTACTTTTTTTTTTTTCATTATTGGTTTGGAAGTGTTGTATGAAATGAGTATTGTTAAATTTTAATAATCATTATTTATCTGTAAAAAAAGTTGTGTATACTTCATACCATCATTAAGATTTTGAATGTTTATAAAATGTATTCTATAAAAAATGTGGAATATTAAGCTACTATAGGTATATAAAAGATTATTCATTTTATGATTAATACATGTATTAACTCTTAATTAAAATATATAAAGGGAGAAAAAATAAAAAAATATCATAAGACATTTTTAATTAAGTAGTATTTAGAATCTAATTTTAAATTGTAGTTGCAAATAAAGCAATTATATATAATGGTGTATAAACTGCTTGATGGAAGTTACAAATTCCTTTTTAGGATCAAAAAGCATTTTTTAAATTCTTTCAAGAATTCTTTAAAGATTTTGGCATAGTAGAAAATGCTTTTTTTTTTCAAGAATAATCATTTGTAAAAATAAAACAAGTAAAGTAGAAAGTGTCTAAAGTAAAGTCACAAGTAAAGTGTCTAAAGTTCATTTTCATTTTTAACAGAAAATCTAATTCTTAAATTAAATGCTTATGTCTCACAATAATCCTTTAGCATATTTCACTTTTCTGATAAAAAAATAATTTTCTTTTAATTCTTTAGTGCACTTTTTTTTATGTATGAAGGTGCTTCACTTAAATTAATGTATTTTATATGTTTATCTATTTTTTTATGATGAATATTTGAAATGGAAATTCTGCAGAATATTAAGAAACTCATCGACAAAATGTCTTAAATTCTGAGAACAGACATGTGAAAATTTTCACAATGTCTCTTTGTAGTTTCCAGACTCTATTGGTTATAAAATTCTATAGCATCATACTAAAAGAACAGCTATTGTTTTATATCAAAAATAATTTGACTATTTACAAAAAAAAAAAATCTAGTCATGAAAAAAATTTGAAGAGTTAACTTTTTACATCTGAAATCTTAAAATCTTCCAATCATGCACAACATTTTGCACCTAAAGAAGCAAAACATCTAAGATACATAATAAATAGTAAGTAGTTCAGTATTTGAAATATAAGCTTAAATAATGAATAGTCTTATACAACATATAAATGATAAATTTGTAATTGTTGTTCAATCAATCATTCATTTTATTACAGTTTAAATATTTATATAAAATTAGATAATAATTCTTTTATTGAATGTGATAGATGCTATTATGTATTTTTAATGATGTTCAGTTTTATGAACATGTACTAATTTTGATTTTTTTAAAAGCAAATTACATTTTAAATGCATTTTTTTAATGGCAACTTCTGGCCTACAATATTCATTAGTGAAAAACTAATTATTTTGTTCTAAAAGTATTAGCCATAAGTGTTTTTGAAGTAAAGTAAGAGAATAAGTACATTTTCTGCATTTTAAAAATTTTAAAATGCGGTATAAGTACATTTTAAAAATTTGCTCATTTTTTTTTACTTTGTATTTGTAATAATTTACAATTTGATGGTATGCAACAAAGAAATAAATCCAGGAGCCATCTGAAATTTCTTCTATTAATCATCAATGTTTTTTCTTACATATTTATTTGATGAATTTTAACAAAACTTATTGTAGATACTATTATAAAAAATGTCCTATTTTTTATACTATGAAAGTATTTTAAAAAGTTAAAATGTTTGTATTTGATATTTTTTGTATGAAAAGACCATGAAATTTCCATTTTTTATATTGTTTTATAATGTGATTACCTTCTATATTATAGCAGTCAAATCCAAAATAAATGCATGAGACTGTAAGTTTAGAATAACATGGAGCCTTACGATAGCTTTAAATCAATTAAAATTTCCTTACGCTATGAATTATTAGATACCATATGAAGTTTTTTTTAACACAAATAAAATGTTACAAATTTCAGCAAGTGCAACAGCAGATTCGAAGACAACAACAGCAGCAGCAGCAGCAACAACAACAACAGCAACATCAGATGCTTATGCAACATCCTCAAGGCATAAGGCCTCAACTGTCTGGGAATATGCCTCAAGGTGGCATTGGTTCTACAGTTGGACAACCTCAGCAGCAGCAACAATCACAACAACAGAGCCAACAACAATCTTGGGGTGATTTAGGCATTTTAGACTCCTTGCCACCATAAAAAAAATTGTCGGCATCTCATATTAAAACATTATGAAAATAAAAATCATAGCATTTTTCTTCCTTCACTCAACCTAGAAAATTTCATTTGACACACTGGAAAATTTGGGTTAATTTTTTAAAGATGATTTAACTATAATTTCAGTATTTTAAAAAAATAATTTAAACTAAGTTTAAATGAAGGATTTAATTAGACATTTCAGTTATAAAGTTTTATTTTATGTTATTTAATTTAAGATTTGGTTATTTATGAAAATTAACTTAAGTTCTAATTATTACTTTCAATGTTTGGCTCCTTGTGAATATTGTCATTTTTTCTCTCCTAATTACTTGTAAATAAGACAATGTTTATCTTATACTATGGACTTATTTGAATTATACTGAACAATAATCTTCTTTGTTATGATGTATATATGCATGTCATCTCATTATATGGGCATGTTTGAACTAACATATGTTCAATAAAGTACAAAGTTGTTTTATAAATTTTTGTAGTAGAAAATTAAAGTTATCTGAAATGAAGCATTCGATAAATTCCATCCCCAGTTATTTATTTAGATAGATTTGAAGCATATCATAAAAATATCTCATTTTACTTTTGAGCAGTTATCCATAATATATTAATTCTGATGTATAATTTAGTATATTAACTGAATTTTTAAAAATTATTTGTATATTAATCATTTTTAGTTCTTATTTCATATTTCTTTTCCAAAATGATAATATATTTATATCATTGGTTTATATCATATATCATCTCCTAGGAATGAAGCAGTTGCAATGATATAATTTTTTTATAATTAGTAATTTCTTTATTATTAGTTCTGAATTTGTCACTGAAACTGAACAAATCATCTATTTGCTATATATTTTAACTATGAAACAAGTCATGAATTAATTGTGAATGTAATCATGAACATTATATTTGTTGTTTCCAATACAATACAAATTTAGAACATGACTTCGCTTTTTACAATATTGTTTACTTATTTGTAAACAGGAAAATGTCTTCTAAAACTCAACATATTCAATTGTCATGCCTTTGTAAACATTGTTTCTATTTATTTTTATTTTTATACAAAATTTGTTATTTATGAAAATTCTTTTATGTAAATATAACAAATTATGCATCAGCTATTGTAGTAAATCATCCAGCTTTGTTACAATGTGGTCCAGAACTTTTTTTTTTCAAATAGAATGTTATATAGTTATGTATATGTTGTTCAGAGTTAATTACAACAGCTCTGAAAATGGAATTTTGGAAAATAAACTCATCTGAAGAACTGGTGCCTTTCCTTTTGTGCTAATTTTCAGTTAAGAGAACTTTTTTTAACTTGGAACTTATTACCTAATTACTAATTTTTGCTGATTAGTAATTTTCCAGATTCTATCTGAACATTTTTCTATATTTGTAAGTATATAATTTTAATTTGATATAATCTTAAGAATTAAGATTATATCAAGGAATTTTGAGTTTTGTTTCCTTTTATCTTTTTTTTTTTTTCTTCTTCTTCTTTTTTTTGAGCGTGTGAGTGTAATATAATTTTTTCCTTGCTTTATGCAATATTGGGAGTTTTATGCAATGAATTGAATTTACAAAAAACTTGGAATTTTCATAGATTAGAAGAAAAACCTGTTTTTTATTTATTTATTTTCTCAATTTCTGATAATTTTAAATCATGAAAAATCTAAAAAGTTTTAAAATGGGGCATTCAAGAAGTCTAACAATTTTGGCTTTACTATAGCAGACAAACTCACTAACAATTTGTAAACTAATAAAGTTTTAGATAATGAATTGAATAATTCATTAACATATGAATAATCAGGGCAAATTAAGTCCTATAAGGAACCTTTTTAAGTGTCCCTCTTTCCTCTTCTCAACTTTTAGAGCTAAAATTTTTCTTGGAAACTTTTTCAGGTTTCTACTGAAATTAATTCAATTTTAATGAAAGGAGTAAGTTTAAGTAAAAGTAAGTAATTTCATCCTTCCTCAGGTAATTCATTCAATTATATGGTGCTGGTGAAAGATCATTAGAAAATGTTTTGTGTGTAGAATGATTCCTATTTAGGAGTTACGGCTTACAATTTTTTTTACTAACTTTTTTTATACGAAGTATATGAAGATAAAATATTATAATCGTTAAAATATTTGAACTTGAGATTTTAAGAATTTCTGTGTTTTATACCTTTCTGAGTCCGAAAACTTATTTTTGGAATTATATCTGTCTTTAAACCCGATAAGTCAAAAAAAAAAAATTAAGCAAGGAAAAGAAAATTTGGTATATGGTATTTGTGCCAAATTTGTAGATTTCTATCAAATTTTGAACAAGATCCATTCAAAGTCGGTCTATCTGACTGTCTGATAATACAAAACAAAAGAAGTTCAAAAGACAAAATTTGGTACACTGATTTAACATCTAAAGTGTGAATCCGTATCAAATTGGGACTCCATCAAGGGGTTGACTTTCTAAACAGTCTATGCTTTTGCAAGTTTATAAACGCGATAATTATAAAAGGCGATGGCAAAAATACATGAATTGGTATGTGATTTTATGATTGCAATTATAATTCTCTCTCAAATTTCGGTTTTAATCGATCCAAAAAAAGGCATCTAAAATGTGTAATCGTTTTTCTGGTACTTTTATATTAACAGCAAACCAGCAATGTAAAGTGTAAAATTAAATAAAATTTGGTACGCAGGTATAGCCTCTAAAATGTAGATCCATATCAAATATGGAATCAAATTCGTCAAGAGATTGACTGTTTGTCAGTTCGTATTTTTAAAAATATATAAATGCAATGATTAATGTATGTGAAATTCGATTTTGTAATGCTGTGGAAAATTTTGGGGGAAAAGGCCAAAATACAATTCGGTATTCTGGTACTTACGGTATGGTATTAGCCTCATTCCAACGTTTAAACACCAAAGATCGCAAGTAGCAAGCTCTTTCGTTACTATTGTGTGCCAATGGCAAACATTTATACTCTGTGTATTTTCTGTAGGTGGTTCAAGGTCACATTTTCTACCTCGTTATTGGTTGTCTGGTACCAGTAATGCGGCAGAAAATGTGGCCTTGAACTGCCTACAGAAAATACACAGAGTATAATAATACTTAAGTATATTTATTAGCCAGTATGGGAGAAAGTTTCAGACAGACATACAAGGATAGACATCATACCAAAAATATTTTTCTGATTTTAGCCTTCCATTCACGATTAATTTCACTCCGCACCAGTATTGATCCCCTATTCCACCTCATTTTCAAAATGGACCCTATCTTCTTCGGTGAACGTATTATTACAGAAGTACAAAATGATTTTCTTTATTTTGAAGGAGAACATGGAAGATGAACAACTATATTATACAATCAAACTTCACATGCGGAGAAAAAGAAAATTTTAAAAAGTAACTCGCTCAGTGAGCAATGCTTCGTAGAACGACCAACGGGGAGGTACCGTGACGTCAAATGCTAGATTGACTTGTGTCAATTTGTGTTAAGCTATTGTTTGAAGAGAGCTTTTGTATCTACAGGAAAGGAATTTTGGTCTTATAGAGTTTTCGAACGCAACTTCGAGGGATTTGAGCAAGTGCTTGTAAAGCCGTAACCGTCAAGATTTTTGTCTTTGACCAAAATTATGGAGCTAGAAGTCCATGATAATGACATCGATGAAATGTGGAAGAACATATCGAATACAAATCATTCGTTATGAGAGGTGCTCGTTAAGCAAGGTTTGACTGTACTATATAATATAGGTTGGTTTGCGTGTTTTCATTAAAATTCTTGTATAACTCGGATGATTCCTAATTTAAAATTGACCCTCGATTGTCTAGGCTTCGAGATTAGAGGATTTCAGGTTCGAAGCCCATTTTTATCAAATAAACGTGGCGCAAAGGTACCTGTTGTAGATTAAATATGTCGGGATCAAATGTCTTCCTCCTAGAATGGCGTGGATGCTTGAATGGGGGGAGGGGTGTGCCAACCCAAGAGGTGCCTTCGCGATTCGGTTTCTGATCAGAATTACGAGATCTGTCCAAGAATAGTTCTCGTTGCTTTAAACGCTGCGAAAATATAACTAATATAATCTATTACAACAGTGTATTTTCAAGAAAAGTCTCATGAATATTCTTATAATTCATTCTTTCCATTGCTCTTCTAATTAGTCGTTTTAGATTTAAAGACATTTGGTTGTATTAGTATCATTAAATTCGGATGATATGTTAAGTTGACAAGTAAAGTTTATAATGAGATTTTTACAGATTCATCTCCCCTGTTCTTGTAACTATTATTGCTCAGGAACGGTTTGAATGGACATAGAAACACCGCCTTTATTAGACCACTAAATATTCTTTAAACATATATGGAGAGTCGTTAATACTGACTTAAAATAATGGATTTCAGGCTTGAACATTTTATTTCATTGTTTCGAACTTGAATTTTACCGCATTAGTTCTATAATACAAACAGGGTGACAACAACAATATAGGCTAAAATATTTTAAAATAATGGTTTAAGCTAATATTATTTTTTTGGAATGTTTCAAATCGCAGCATTTTTTACTTCATTTAAAAAAATTAGAATTTAATTTATGTTCTGCAGCATTTAAAAAAAATACCCATAATATCTCTTAATTTTAATGTTCAAATTTAAATCATATACTTCAAATCTGAGTTTCTTAATTATGAATCCCGATTCAACGTTCAGGCTAGCTGTTATATTTTCAGTCATTACTTTAATTAAATTATTGAACGGTATTTAATTAAATTTTTAAGGTGTTCGTACATCATCCTATTTCTATGAAAATTTGCAAATGATTATATTTAAACTAATGCATATTTGTCATCAATTAATATTTAATATAAATTAACCATTCTCTCTTGCTTTCTGCTTACACAGATTTTTTGGATTACGAAATAATTAAAAGAGAAAACATTTAAAAAGCTGCCCCATAACAATGCTGTGTGTTCCTTCTAAATGGAAAAATTATCTATTGTGGAACCTCAATAAGAATCTTTTCATTTCCGATCACAAATATTAAAGAATTTTTTATTTTAAGATAATAATTTTATTCTTATTTTTTTAATATTACATTTACAATTTAATTCAAAAAGTCTCTCCCAATAATCTTGAGATGCTGCTCACGTCTGCATTCATGATACATTTTATGATTTTTTTCTAACAATATATTTCTGCAGTGAACGGAACATTTTAACACTTTCTTTCCGCGACACAAAAGCTTAGTCGTTTATCATTTCAACCCTAGCAGGTTACTATGTCAAGGTCAGCTCTCCGGACTGTTGGTTCTGGGGGGGGGGGCGTTTGCAGAAGGGGTTCAGCATCATTCCATCTTACCCCCGAACAATTTTCATTTGCAGGTGTGGTTTGAAGTAGAGGAGCTTGTCGCTCCCCCCCCTCCCCCCACACACACCTTCTGCATAGTATTTCAGGAATGTTCAGTGTAGAATAAGGCTGAAGGTTGGTGACGGATCGACTCGCACGTTAGATGTGACTATAATATATAAGTGTATTTTTTATAGGTGTTCCATCCGGACAACCGCGAATTTTATAGTGTAATTAATACTTCCAGTCAGATCAGGAATAATTTTCAGATATCCTGTCAAAGTCTTATTCATCGCCTTAGCAATAAAAAAAAATTAAGTAATATTTTTTGAATCCTTATAATAGATTATACTTGTCCGCCATTTTGTTCCTCTTGCGTCTTAGAAGGATCATATCCCTAACCAAAAGAAATGAACCAAGGACATTTTTAGTATTGCAGGCTTAGTTTCCACCTATAATCTAAGAGTTCATCGTAGATGTAAAGTTGTTTTGGACAATGATTAAAATTTCCACATTTCTTAAGTATTATAAATTTGTGCTTTTGATAACACTGCACAATTTGCGATGTTAATGACATTCTCTGTTATCTTGTCACGAATTTTCCGTTGGTCCCTATTACATTATGTAATCGTGATTTTAATTCATTTCACCTACTTTTTTTTAAACTAGGTTTTAGATCCTAAAAATTTAACAGATAAGACCTTATCACTCACATTTTTTCGTTATTTAAGAATTTACGTTTTTCCTCAGTCATTTATACGCGTTCCACTAGTTCATGTTTTTAAAATTTTGTAATTTTCAAACATTGATTCAATGTTAACACTATAGATTGATTTTACAAATTATTATTATTATTGCATATGATTTTCATTTTATGATATTCAAACACTTTTCTGTTAGAAATTTTATAAAGTAGAATGTTTTGATCTTGAGTATTACCTAGTTGCAACTCTTGTACTGTAAAATCATACCAACCGACATCTATGTTTATAAAATTGTTCCCTATCTATATTCATTAATTATGTTTAAAGGAATGAAAGACATACTAATGAAAAATATTTATAGCTGAATGATATATGAATTTAAAGATTTAGGCAATGTTGTTCAAATAATATCAAGAGTTTCAAAATAAAGTTTTCTTTTAGGAAGTATGTAATTATATAAAAACGATCTTATATTACCTATTAATAATAATAAAATAATAATAAAAATATTCAAATATTTTATTATTAATAAAATATTTAAATGTAACAATAAAATATTCAAATGTTACTTCTTTTCTACCAAGGAAAATATAGTTCATTGTAGGAAGTTGATTGTTTTTTTTTTCAAGTATCCATTGTCACACGAAGTGAACAATAATAATTATTTACAGCACTTTTCTGTGCTTCATTTTTTAATTTCTTGTACACGAAGTAAACAAAGAGAAAATATTGTAATCTTCAATAAATTTAACTCGAGATTTTGATGGATCTTCGTATTTCAGACCTACCTGAGACCGGAAAACACATTTTTTTGGAAAATGTCCGTTTGTCTGTGACAAAAATAGCTGAAAAGCGCTTTGAGCTAGACGGATGGAATTTGGTATACGATCTTTACACCAAATTTGCATATTTCTATCAATTTTTTAATAAAATCTGTTCAGAGGAAGTCTGTCTATCAGGCTATTCGAATATAATTTAGCATGATATATGCAAAACGAAAAGACCTAGATATATATAATTCGTTACACTGATTTAATGTCTATAGCGTAGACACTTGTCAAAGTTTGGGTCAAATCGATACGGGGATGACCATCTGACTCAAAAAACTCTTCTAATTAGACAGATAAAATTTTGCATATAACTAATTAGAATTAATTGCATATAAATAATTAGATAATTATTTATATGCAATTAAATTTGCATAAAAATAATTAGAACAAATTTTTAGAATTTTAACAAATTTTCGAAATCCATTCGGTGAAAGTCTAACTGTCTGTTTGTCCGAGTATAAGGGAATCCAATAACTATAAAACATAAGATTAGATAAATAAAACTTAGTACACAGATGTAGCACCTAAAATGTAGGTTCATAACAAATTTGGAACCAAATTTGTCAAGAGGTTGAGCATCTATCGATCTATATTTTTAAAAATGTATAAATGAGATAGCTCAAAAATGCGAGGATTAAAATATATAAAATTTGGCATCCCATTTTGTAATGTCGTGCCAAATGTCAGTTTTAATCTGTCGGGGAGAAAAAAGCTATAATATACATCAAGATATGTTAGGCTTATTTTTTTCATACTCAGTAGATTTCAGTTAAAGTATGTTTTAATAAATTTTTTCGAAATGTTAAGTTTCTGAAATTACAATTTGAGTTTTGTGTATTTACAACTGAGGTTTAACTTCAAAACCAAGCAGTAGTGAAAATTTTTAAAGTATATGCTTTTTTCTGAGATATAAATGGATTTATAAAGATACATATAGAAAAATAGGGAAAAGCATTACATAGCGAACGAAACGGTGTAAGATTTCTAAAGCAGTATGATTTATATGTCTATCAACATTTGATGTTGATAGACATCAGGGAACCATTAAGACATGGTATCAGAAAATATCAAATTGAAATTTTTTTTATCGATAATTAATTTCGATGAATCGAATAGTCACCAAAGAAGGATAGTTTTAAGTAATAATGATTAGTTTCAACAAGAAAAATGTTTGCGTTAGGTGAAGATAAGCCTCTTCCGTTTTTATTTTTTTAAAGCTTAAAATTTAAATTAAGATGATAAAAAAAATTACAAAGATTCATTGCAAAATGAATGAAACAGTGTAATGCTTCTAAAATAGTATGATTTATATGTCTATCATAATTTTAAGTTGAATATTTTACTGAGAAATCTATTAAGACATGGTTGACCAAAATATCAAATTTAGTGATTATTAATTCTGTTGAACAGAATAGTCACCAAAGAAGGATAATTTTAAATGAAAATTATTGGATTCAACAAGAAAATTTTTGTATTAGGTGAAGATAAGCTTCTTCTGTCTTTCTAAATTAAAGCTTAAAATTTAAGTAAGCATTGCACAATAAATCGATGATTATAAGGTTTTTAAAGTGTTCAATCTCTATCAAAATTAGAAATTTAAAAATATTTTACTAAAAATCTATTAAGAGCAAACTACATAAAATATTTAATTAAAAATTTTATTAAATTTTTTTTTAAATCTTCAAGGTGCCACTTCCCAAATTTTAAAGTATATTTGAGCCAAATTTGGTTATTCTTATGTCCAACTGTCTATCCTATAGAGCGGTAGCACACACATAGAATTCATATTCTTCTTTATCTATATCTATACTTATAATAAAGCTCAATGTGTGTGTGTGTGTGTGTTAGCGCTCTACAGGCCAGACCATTCGACCTACAGCTACCAAATTTGGCACGTGTATACCTTGGAGGCCGGGAATGTAATTCATCGTGTAACGGAACTGGGGGTTATTTTTTCGAATTTTTAATTAGAATTTTATTTATTTAAAAATTAAGCGAAATCTTGGAGTGTTTCTGCTATAACTTCCGAAAATATTACTGCACAAAACAGATTTTTACATCAAGTTAAAGAATAAAAATTTATCTTTTAAATGTTTTAACCTTAGTTTAATCCAATGTTTTAACCTTTGAATTAAATTTCTATTTTTAATGAATTTTTAAATAAATATTTTAACTATATTTTTCAACAATTTTTTTCGTACAAAATAAAAATAAAATTTAAGCTGCACAATCACGTTTCGCATTCATGGGAAAAAATTAGCTTTTTCAAAGTGTTGCCATCACATTGATTAAAGCTCCAACTAAAAATAAATTAAATCTTTTTGGAAATGAAATCTGCAAAAATATAATTTTCGACACGTGTCTGTAGGAAATTAAACAAATATGAAATATTATTTTTTCTAAAAAATAAATTCAAGAAAAATTATTTTATGATCTTTCACACTCTCTATATTATTAATCCAATAAATCAGTTTTATTTTAAGGCAAGTTTTGTTTAATATGAACAGGATATCCATTCAAATCAGGGCCACACAGCTAATTTGAAAACCTTTAGTAAGACACAGATCTGCTAAAATGATCTAAATGGAAAATGATTATATTTTATGTAACTCGATTCAATAAATGCTCCTATAAATAACGAATCTTTGATTTTACATAAAGCTTCTGCTGTGGAAATCACGATTAACAAAATGTTCTTGAAACACTAATATTTTAAATAAAAAGAGTTAATTTCCAATCAACTTAATCACTCACTTAAACTGACTGATTTATGAAAATTTCAATATAACTATTCAATAAAAAAAAGGATAATTTTAGATTTTCCATCGATCGTTTCAAAGAAAATACGCCAATCAGCGCGCAGGTTTCTCAAGATTAATTGGCCTAAGATTATGAAAATGTTGAGTTTTTCTAAATTTTTAACATTCAAAACTTCATAAATAAGTCTTAGTTGATCGTGGAAAATAGAAACATTCATTCATTTATTTAAAATTTGGTGTGTCCAAAATGTTTCTCAGAATATGATACCTTACTGCATTAAATTTAGACTTCATAATTTTTGAAATATATTTATAGGCCGGAACAAAATATTATTATTGATTTCATTTCAATCCTTTTGAAAGCAAAACTAAAAACTAAATTTTATGCTGAATCTGAGAAATTTTTTGTTGAAGTATTGTTTGAGATATTACATCAATTATGAAAAATATTTTGTCGTTCACATAAGACTTAAATACCAAGCGATTCTGTTTGCAATACTCATATTCAATAATAATAATAATTAATAAATAACAATAAAGATGATAAATAAAATAAAACGCTTGGTTTTATTAAAAATATCTTTATATTAATTGCAATTTCATCATTTCCACTTTAAATTAAAGTTGAAGTTTTACCGGAAATGACAACAAATTAGCAAAATATATATAGTAAATTGAACGAAACGATCTAAACAACAGTATAAGTTTGGTATGACTATCAAAATTTGAAGATTAAAAATGTTTTGTTTGAGAATCTATTAAGAGACCAGTTACTTAAAATATTTAATTGAAAATTGTAGCGAACGGTAATATTGGCGAACCGGCTGATCGCCAAAGGCGGCTAGTTATTAATAAAGAAGTTAAAATAAACTGAATCAGAATGAATATTGAAGTTTTAAATATTAATATTGTAGAAACGATAATTTTTTAAACAGTTTATTTGTAAACTCGAGTCTTATATGATTTGACAATACAAAATTTGTGCATGATATTTTCACTAAAGTTTAATTTTACTTCTTTTTCACAACTTCTATATGCTGTTATGCATTTCAACTCAGACACATTATTCGATCTCTTTTTATAAATATCATCTATGTATATCTAAAAAATTTGGTTTCATCTATCATTTTATCAAGTATAAAGAAATGATAAAATAGCTGAATAAAGATTGGGAATTTTTCAGATAAAGAACATTTTGTGCAAATAATTGCTCTTTTATAGATAAGTCAGATTAAATTAGTACCTATTCTCACACGTGCATAAATATAAATATCCATAAGTATTTATGATATATGGTAAAAATGTCCCTTCATTTGAACAATTATAGTTGTTTTCTTTTCACATATATTAATTGCTAAAGCTTTTTTTTTCTCTCACCATAACTCTTTTTCAAATTTAATTAAAAAATAATTCATTGACATCGGAGCTAAAAATTATAAATTCACCATTTTTTATTATCATTAAACTAGATAGTTTTAGCCATAGTACAGCATCTACTCCTTATTTTATAGTTTTTCACTACTCTATAAAAATTTCTTTTTACAAACTATTTATATGAACTTTCTCTTCCTTATATAAGTCTAATGTAGAAAATTTCATATGTATTGAATCATATCTTTCAAGTTTTACAGAAATATCAATACTAAGATTCTATATCAATAAATGCATACAATTTAGCAAATCAGATAAAAATTATATCTATTTTTTTAGTAATCATATTAATTTGTTCTTCTTTCTATGTCTTTCACTTGGAAAGTAATTCAATTTCTTTGCAATTCTTTGGGTAGCTTTCAAAACCAAACACTAAAACTGCCTTTCTTTTCATTAACATATCTTCACATTAAATATCACATATATTATACGTTTTTAGTTTAGTTATATTAACGTCCCATTTTAAAGCAACGCATGGCTGTTTTGGGACGGACCTCGTGATTTTGAACTGCGGTCAGACAACGATTACAGCACCTGAGCTGGCACCCTCTCTCCAAGCTTCCACACCACACCATCGGGAGGAAATACATTTCGATTTCATTTATTACCTAAAATATCGATTAAATATATTTAAAATTAATTTCTCTTAATATATATATAAATTATTTTCAAAAAAATTTAAGGGCAATATTCAAGACTATTTACTTTTTTTCGCAAGTTATCAATAAACAGTGAACTTGAATTGTCACAGTATGTAGAATAATTTCATATGCATAAAAATCATAATCTTTGTGCTAAAATTGTTAATTTATTTACTTAGAATTAATCATTTTTTAAATTTATTGCAAGATAAAAAGCACTGTCTGCTCGAAAATATGTGTATAGTGGAAAAACAAGTTTTTGTGTAATATAAAAGTATTATCAAAATTAAGTAATCAAGAATAATTAACCTTAGTAATTTTGTATATTTTCATATTAGCAATTATACGTATTCTTGATGAAAATCATACTGCAGTTTATAATTCACTGAATAACAACTTTTTTTCTATTGAAAACCAATCATTATTTTACTGAATCATTAGTCTTCTGTTTTTACTTTACAAATTTTCAATTTAATAAGTTAAAAATGAAAGAATTATATAATATTTAGATATATAACATTTAGAATTTTTGATTGAATCGAATTCTAAATATTACATATCAATCGTCTGAAATTCATTACAAATTCATTTCCATACAATTGTTTGACATAATGAAGTTACGTGTTGTTTAACATGGAGCATATAATTTTTTATGGAAATCGTTTGTATATTGAATTAATTTTTAAAAAAAATAATGCAAATCCACTAAGAATCGGATTATCTCCAAACATTATGGATAAATATTTACCCATCAGAAATACTTTTCATTAACGTGATAGGAAGCAATCGATTTATACGAAGGCAGAAAAATTAGACAAGATTTCTACAAACATTATGCTCTACGCTCCGGTTATTGAGAGATTTACTCAATAATTATTGAAAGAGATAAAGTCACCGCCTTCTACTACGTCACTCTAGTCAGCAATTGGTTCCTTTACAACCAATAGCAATATATTCAATTGGGGGTTGCTTCTAGCAACTTCAAGCGCTACAATTGAATCTGGATTTGCACATTCCTGCTGCTTTTGAAGAAAAGTGACTCCATCTTGGTAAAGCTGCGGGTTTATGTCTTTTTTATGCAGACTAATTATGGCAGCCTTTGCAAGAAAACGACAGAGTAAACAAGAGATGGATATAGAAATGGAAAATTGTGCAAATTACGAAAGTTTTTGTTATTCTATGAAAAACACACAGAAATCATTACTAGCTGATGATAGCGATAGCGATGAGTTTGAATGGAACGATAATGGCGATGATTCGGACTATGAAAACGATGGTACCGATTGGGATGAAAATGATGGTGATATTGATTGGGAAAATGATGAGCAATCAGATCACGACGAAGATATGGACGATCTAGAGATTGTATTTGAAGAACAATCCGAAATGAGCCATGATGAGGCTAACAGTATAATATGTATTGAAGATTCTAAACAGTCCGAAATGAGCCATGATGAGGCTAATAATATAATATTTTT
>JAPMOR010105659.1:294342-372441 GCA_026543865.1 Argiope aurantia | reverse complement strand
AATAAGGCTACTTATATGAATAAAAAATGCTAATAATATATGAATAAAGCTACTTATCAGCATATTCTACTCTTATATCATAAGTACATTTTTGAAACCTCATTTTACCATCTTGACATTTGATACTTCACCAAACTTTTTACAATGACAAAATGTGTTAAAATTAAATGAAATTTTTGCAGATTAGCAATATATATATATTTAAACTTATAAGGGATATACAAGTCTTATTAATCTTGAAAAGGTTAGAAAAATCCTGAAAGCCACCTTCCTTTTTTTTTAAATTTAAAGCTCATATCAATTTATCAGAGTGGGAATTAAGTGAATAGTGACTGCCACTCATGAGTCTCACAATTTGAAGTTTTTTATTAAAAAAAAAAAGAGAGAGAGAGAGAAACTTAAATTTTTGTTTATGGTAATGAAAAACTGAGAAAAATTTTTGGGGGTTGGAGGAAAATTTTCCAAAAATAAATATAAAAAAAGCTTGTAAAATTCATTTTGAATCTAACAAAAGGCTGTTGAAGAGTTCATATATTAAGCTTCCAAAACTAACTTATAAAAATATTTTTATGAATTTCTTAGTTAAATGATGAATGTAAAACTAGAATTTAATAATTAAATGTAAAATTTTCATATTTATTCTAAAATTGAGCTAAAAAGAGTTAAAAAATAAAGATAATAATGAAAATTAACATTTTTTAAACTTAGTAGTCAAATAATCTGTCAAATGCCTAATGTTACATTATAGCAAATGATGATTTGCCATAAAGCAGAATTCAGTACATAGTGGTGAATGGCATGCAGTAGGAACATTTTTGAGAGAAGTTGCCAAAAATTTAATTTTTTTATTATTATTTCTCATTATATCAGCTAATTCAGTAAGTTTTACTAAGTTTGGTTAGATATTTTCCTGCTTTGGAAAAAAAAAACTGGTAAATGATTTCCCTGTTTTACTGATGATTTAATTAATATTGTGCAATTGCATGGGGTTAATACTTTCATGAATATACATCAACTATTCAGTGCACAAGAAAACTGGCCAAATTCAAGGGCTCTGAATTATTTGTATTGAAACAGAAGAGATTCTGGACTATTTTCTTGAATTTGTCTTCTTTATTTCACTTCACTCAATAAATATGAAGCATAAATATTAGCTGTAACTTTACATTTTAATTTGCTTTATTTGTAAGCAGTAATTTTTATCTTTTTTACTGTGTAAAAATGCTGAAGCTTAAAACTTTCATATTATAAATTCATTAACAATTTTATTAAATGAATAAACAACACAGGTACATGGTTTAATCGCATGACAGTTATGTGTCAAGATGTCAAGCTTATTACAAATAGCAATTAATTGCTAAAGGTATAATTAGTCTATTTGTGAGCAGTCTATTGACTATGATCTCAAATAGTGTTTGGTTAAGGTGAAAGCTTGCCAATGACATTTAATGAAGCCAAAAATCTGCCATTGGCATGCAATTAATTACAACTATCCAAGGGAAATGTGACTAACAAAAATATCTTTTATATTTTTAACAAGCATATGACAAAATTGTATATTTTATATAATGAATAATTCATGAATAAAGTACAGGCTAATTTTTTAAATAATTTTTTTTTCTTTAAAGATCTGACCATATTTTTAATAAATAATTACATAAAAATAATTACATTTCAAATTAATAGCATAAAAATGCATTTTTTGCCAGTAGCATGGCAAAGGAAACAGGCATTTATGACAAAATGTTTTTGGCTCCCAGCTGCTATCAACAGTTTAGTAAATAAAGATAAGCATTTAAATAAATAAATAAAAAATTGGCATTATTTTTCGTCCCTTTATGGCACTTATAAAATACTCATGATTCAATTAAAAAAATAAATTCAGTAATGTCAAAAGGATTTATGCCCACGATAGTGCAGTAACATCAATAACATCCTTGCAGTTGATATACCACTATGTTGAAAACTTTCTCTATATCTTTTATAATCAGATGTCCCAATGTTCAGCCTTCAAATAATTTTAATACGTTTAATTTTTATTTTTTTATTTATGTAATGAGAATTTTGCCTTGTTTATAGAAGTACAATTTTTTCAAATTTAGATTCTTAATATTCTTTTCAAATTAACTGCTGAATATCAAAAGCCTTTTATACAGTTCACATTCTAGCAATAACGGTTATAGAGTGTTCTGGTATTTAAATTAATATTTATATTTGTGAATGATAAAATTTACTGAAGTAAAAGATGTTAACAGAACAAAATTCAAACATACATTTTTTCATGAAATTTTCCACATTGTTCGCAGTATATGAAACTTGGTGAAATCAACAGTTATATTACTCAAAATGAAATTTAGAATCTAGAAATATAAAACTAGTGTAAAAAATAAATATTTTTCAATCTTAATTTTACAAAAACCATTTTTTATTCTAGCTATATTTCAGTTAGTAATTCTTCTCTAGCAAACTGAGAAATATTTAATAACTTAAGGGCAACTAATATATAATATCAATTAAAACATGAAAAGAAATGTGTTTTTGGATTTTTGTATATATGCAATTCATATCTCATTTTATTTAATGGCCTTAACACCTTTCTTATGCTAACTTTTTGAAAAAGTTAGCATAAGAAGTTATAAGTTAGTTGTTTACTTTTTCAAATAAAATCTTTTGCTCCAATTTCAAAATTTAATGGTTCTAAAATTTTAGGGAAAGGGATGGAAAATAGCCAAAGGAAATTATTCAAAAGATGGAAGAATTTGTTAATATTATTTCATTATTTCAAAAGAAATTTTTTTAATAGGTAATTTATAAAAATTTTTTTATAAAAGTTTATACTAAGGTAATATGTAATAATTAAATGTGAGAATATAAGTCATTCTATATATAAATTTATTCCTCCCAGAACAAGTTTGTGGATATTTCTTCAATAAATATCTTTTGATGTCAATGTGATAAGAAAAGATTTTATCCTGCTGTATACTGTCTGGTATCCTGCTGTTTACTGTAATGAAATCATAGTGAAAATAAAGATATGACATCAGCATAATAAATCAATGATTTGGATATTTACTTGTTCAATGCTAATTTTGCAATATAAAATAAATATCAAATTATCTTTAGAAAGTCAACAGGATAGTTAGCATTTCAGTTAAAATAATAAAACACAAATGTTTTTGAGACAAATTTAAATTTTGTTGACAATACTTTTTTTTATAATCAAATAATATCTTATGAAAGAAATATCAAATTAAATTTTTTTAAATAAGCTACATAATATTGTCTTGCATGAAAAGCTTTAAGGTTTTAGAAATATCTGCACATGTAGCTTCAAATTAAGTACATTTTTTCAGTACTGTAATGCTTAATTTTTTTTTGATTATATATTTAGGTAGAAAACTTGCATAATTCTAAGCTGAAGATTTCCTTCTTTTTAGGCAATTGGGAAAAATTGTCTCTGTTTATTTTCAAACTGAAAACTTCTGTCAATTTTTTAAGGATATGGGCAAAAGGAAATTTTGAAGAATTGAACTAATGCTTTTGAAAAATCACCTATATAAGGACTTTCAATAAATGAAATGCATATAATTAATAAAGGAGGGCATTATTATTAGTCATAGTTCAGCATTTACTAAAAAATAATTAAAATACTTAAATTCGTTCATCATCAATAACAGTTGCTTTTTTAAAAGAAAGTTTTAAAAATTCATCATGGTAACCATATAATTTTTTTTAAATTTAAGATTTATTGCAGTAAAAATACATTGTTTATCTTTAAGATGAGATTTTTCAGTAATTTCAACAGAACCTTCTGGTTAACTTTCTGCTACAGTGAATAATTTGCCTGGTACTTTTGTATTAACCACATGCTAGCAACTATTTGTTAAAAGAAGTCACCAAATATATCATGCTAATCATATTTAGAATTTAACTCTGTTCACTGATAATGTACTTTTTAAGCCTAATCAATGGCATACAGTTGTTAAATAAAAGATTACCAAGGGCATGTATTTAATATGCAAGTAGCTATCGGTCATCTCTGGACCTCAGACTATGAAGTTTTATTATTTAACAGCTTGGTAGAAACTTCTGAATCAACATTTATATTTAATATAGTCAGCTACATCTTAATTCCTGCAAAAAATTTGTAACAACAGAGTCTTCAAAGCTTATTTTCAGTACATAAATATTTACTGAATTCATATGTCGCATATTAAATGCATGGTTTTTAAAATGCTTTATTTCAATTTAGTGTCAAATTATTACAATACAAAATGAATCGATACATGGTTGATTACATGTGAAGAAGGAACAACTTTTAAGAAATTAATTGGTATTTATTATGAAAACAGAAAGCCCTTAGTTGGATAACAATAATTTTGATTTAATAGAATTTAGATAAATTAATTAAGGAGGATAAATTAATTAAGGAATAATATTCCAAATAAAAAACTTGGAATATTATTTAACAGAAGATTAAACAGCAGTGCACCTGCATATATATTTTACTAATTTAAAAAATACTGCATTTGAATATATTTCCTTACATTAATCATTGCAGAAGTTAGTTAAACAGGTAAGTGGTATGATATTTTATAGTGACAATTGATCTCTTCAAATATATTAACATTTAAGATTTTTTTTCTTTTGATTTAGTTTTACATTAAAAAAATACATACATTAAAAAAAATGTTTAAAAAGTTTTTTCAATGAAAATTTGGATAAGCATTACATAGCATATTAAGTAACTGAGCATCATGTTCAAATGTATCAAGTATTATTTATGATAATAATAAAAATAAATAGCATTGATATAGTCAAGTGACATTTATTTAAATATTATAATCTAAATGATTATATATCAAAAAACATTTATTTTTTGATAACAAATCTACATCAATCAAAACAAAGTTTTGCTATAGGAGAAATATGTTTTAAAACAATATCAACAATTATAGTTTGAAATTTCATGTAAGTAATATCAAATAATTTTTTTACAATTTTTCTTGGGCATTTTTAGGTGAATGTTGCTATGTTTTTCAAGTAATTTTGATGCATTTGTCTAATATAGCAGTTTACAACATTTAATTCTGAAATAGTAGTAATTTTGTAGATTTTTTTTTTTTTTTTTTTTTTTGCTGAAAATTTATTTCTTACTTATAGGTACTCCTGAGGATTTAAAATAAATGATTGTGGGTATGATTAAAATCATTTTGTTTAGGTTACACATGATCTTATGATTTGTTTGATCTATTAGCTCAATATATAGTACAATATCTTCACAATATTTTTTTATATTTTGAATGCCAGATAATATTAAGAAGATATTGCAGCAAAGTTGTTGGACAATTTGTGCAAATAGGGAAAGGGAAACGGCAAGAAAATCCATGAAGCATATTAATAATCATTATCATTCTAAGAAAACAAATGATACTGGGGAAGTTGAAGATACTACTATAGACATTTTGTTGTAAAATTTTCAAATATATAATGCAAGCAAAATTTGAAGCACTGATAATTTAACAAATGCTTATAACATAACAAAGTATACAATTATTAAATATTAAACTAGCTGTTATGGCTATTAGAATAAACATGACATTATGACTTTTATAATAGCCATGAAAAAATAAAAATCAATATAATAGTAGCATCCCATGGAACAGCAACATGCACAAAGTCCACTTTTTAGATATACATATATGATATCTTACAAAAAAATATTAAAGGACATAAAAATTTTTTTATTTTAAATTAAATAAGAATCTATATTGCACTAAATATTTTCTCGTAAAATTATCGACAGCATCAAAAAAAATTTTTAAACAACCAAAAGGTAATTTTTCATACATTATTAACAAATTTTAGGTAACATTTTCCAATAATAATTTAACATTTTTCAAATAGAATTTATAAATGAATCATTAAAATAATTTAAGATGTTATATTTTAATTCAATAGAAATTAATCTTTTCTATATGAAAAAACAGCTTTTAATGAACCATTGACTTGCAAAGATGGAAATTTTTGTGCACCATATATTAATTTTCCCCCCAGTTTTCTGATAGACTATAATATTAATGTTTATGTGAAATAATTTTTCCAAAGCTGTCAAGAAAATCCACTTTTCTTATGCTTTAAAGTTTTAATGAACAAATTTGAAGATTTATTCAGAAGTTTGGATTTCTATAACAAGTAACTACTTATGAATTTTTACTTTTCTTTATATAAATTTAACAGTAAAAATAGAGTTTTTCTTTAAATAATTTGTGGCCCTCCATTCTATTTTTAGTTATTTGATTCTTCTTCCATTTGTTTCTTTTTGATGTATCCTTTATATCTAGTTCACTTGATCCATTTCTCTCCGTCTGATTACATAATATAATTCTCTGATCATGTCTCTTAAGTTCATAATTTTGTTAGGATATATTTTTTTAATTTTATTGTATATAATCTTTGCTATAGAAATTTATAGTAAAAATTCGATACCTTTAGTTTGTCATTACACCTTTTGTTTGTCTTTTAATTTTTTCATGGAAAAATGTGCATTTATAAATGTGTTTTTTTAAACATTTACATTGAAACAGTAGATTCATATATTGTATCATCCAGAGTATTAATACCCTAATAAATTACAAATTTTGAATTTTGGAATTAGCCAACCTTTCCAATTTGGACTCAGTTAATTTTGATAATAAGAACTTTTTTACATAGTTATAATTAAATTAAAATTATTGTATCAAGTCACTTTTGGTATACCTTTAGTTAATTCTGAATTAGTTAAACAACTATAAAAATGTTAACACACTACTAATTTTTTGAATAAACGTATATTTCATTGTTAATTGCAACATAATGTCAAAAACTTTGACATGCCAATTTGTTTTATAAACTTCTTGAAACTTACATAAAAATCATTGTAACTATTGGTATACTTTTTTCGTCAAACTGTACATTGTAAATACTGATTTGTAAGCCATTAAGAGATCAGTAAGAGGGGTAATCATATGCCAGTCTTGAGGATGGACCCAGGTATCATTTATTTTTGCTATTCTATTAATTTCATAAATCGCAACAGCTTCATTCTAATTATTAAATCTTCAATAAAATGTTTTACAACTCCAAATTTATATGAAAATGGAACTAAACAATTCTGCATTTTTAAACATTCAAATCTTATTTAAAAAAATTAAGAGTTAAAAAGTTGCAAAATCATAATAAATATCACAGCTTTTAGGTACTACAAAAGCCTTCAACTATTTCTCGGAGCCGCTCTGTTTTCGAAATTTGAACAGCTTCCATATGTTCACTTCACTTCATGTCACGTTTAATTTTCAGGACGTTCTGGAAATTTCCTTACATCTAATGTTGTAAAATATTAAATTAATTCATGGTAAATTAATGGGGAGAAAGAAAGGTCAAAATTAATTGAAATTTTCACGTTTTCCTGGGATAATTTCCGAAAATATTACTCCACAAAAATAAAATTTACATCATTTTAAAATAATAAAAAGTTGTCATTTTAAGAATGTCAATTTAATAATCGTGGGAATTTTTGCTGAATTTTGTCAGTTCATGTATATATAGAGAGAGAAATGGAGAGAACAATTTCTAAGTGTAGAATAAACATTGTGGCTCTGAAGTGCAGGCCGTTTACATTGCTCGTCAACTATTTGATAATGCATGATTTTATTTTCTTCCAATTGTTGAAAACTAAAGAACAAGGTTTCTATTTAATATTTATGTAAATAACGAGATGCATAAACAATTGGGAACGGTCCCCTTAAAACTTTCTTGTATACTGTCAAATAAAGGCGTTATTCCAGAGAATATCTTGCATGGCATACAATAGTTACGAAATGTAAACCTTTGGCGTGAAATTAGCATTTGTATTGAATCTATCGTGTCATCCTTGACCAGTTTTTGTAATTGCACCTGGTATGCGGTTAATACTATCAGAAAATCGAATTTGTGTTTTAGACACGGTTTTCACAATTGATTTAAATCAATTTGATTTATAACTATATTTGTAGTCGCAAATATCATAACAAATTGGATATATTTAAGTCATTGCGTTTTTAAGCTATCGCGACTACATATTTCTAAAAGTACAAACCAAGATGATCAATCCCTTATTGCATTTTGCTCAAAATTTGTTGGGTATCTAGATTATAGATATTAGTTCTGTGTATCAAATTTTATCTATCTAGTTCTCTTCGCTTTGTAGTTGTGTTAAATTATATTATATTCGAATAGTCGGACAGACAGACTTCCTATGAGCAAGTTTTGATAGAAATCTACAAATTTTGTGTAAAGACCGTGCACCGAATTTCATCTGTCTAGATCAAAGCGTTTTTGAGTTATATTTATATTAAGATAGACATTTTTTAAAATGTTTTTTGAACTTAGGGGGTGGTCTGAAACGTAGGAATTCCTCAAAATCTCGAATTCGATTTTTTTTTTTTTTTAAGGTTACAATACTTTCTCTATACTATGTGCACAAGAAAGTAAAAAAAAAAAAAATGAAGTTGCAATATCGCAACCTTTAGAATAAAGATTATCCGAATATTTAACCGCCATCACCTCACGGGACTCTTAGAAAGGTTCAAGTACAGATCTTTGTAAGAAAAAATTAAAATAAAACGGCTTTAAAAGCTGGTAATTTGTCGGAATCGCACGAATAAATTTATATCTAATCGATTTAAAGAAAATTAAGCATACTCAATATTCCTAACTGATTGCCAAAAACGAATAGTTTTATATAAAAAGCTCTCAATTGCCACACTAGAACTAAGTGTATTATGAACACCTGAATATCACTATGTCATAAAAGCGTGTGATTTAAGACCTTAAGCTTTTGTACTGTTCAGCCCTTACTTTTAATGACCACAAAAGTGAAGCCACATTTCAAATTTTAGAATCCAGTATTATTTGATCAGTACAATACAAAACTAATAGCAAATTTTTCTGATTTTTAGATCTATCCTTTTAAATTACATATTTTTAAAAATGTTCTTCAGATGTTCTTAAAAATGTTCTGTCAGATATTTCAGACAGGATTTGTTCATTTCTTTAAAGACGTTATTTTCTGAGATTTTATATATTTTTAAATATCACCTAAATCTATTAATATCGAACAACTTGACTAATTTGCAAAAAATATGAAGATAATTGATGCGAAAAAAATCAATTGAAATTCACTTCAAAAAATTCTTCTATAGGAATTCATTTTTATTCTAGGTTTCATTTGCTCCGGAAGAGTCACTGGTAAAGGTTTTCCCTGCAGACATATATGACAGAAAAGGCGAGTGGGCGATGTATGCTTTCGACAGGATTCGCTTTCAGAAAAGAATTGATGAAACAGGAGCAATTCTATCTCCATGTCTTTCAAAAGAGCACAGATCAAAAGTTTTGTTCAGGTTGCAAATAGATGTCGAGCAAAAGATTTGTTCGACCTCCAAATAGTTTTCTGAACATTGCTATTCATACAAAATCTCAATTCTTTGTAAGTAACATTTATAGAAAACTGAGGTAAAGTAATGAAGCATCCATAAAGAGTCGCATCCATATGCAACCAAAGAGGACTTTTTAATCGCATATGGTTTAATCTGTTTAAAAATATGCATCTCATCTGCATAGTAGTGTGATTTCGAAAATTTTAAAAACATTGTTTTTAAAGACTTAATTTTGACAGCTTATTTGTAAATAAGCCTTGAAAATTTACTAGAAACTTGTTTTAGAATTCATACTTGTTGTAATTTTGTAAATTATTGAACTACTTTTTTTTAGGAAAATCAATTTTAATATATGTTTAAATAAGGCAATAAAAATATGAACGGTGTAAAAATTTTTTCTAAGAATTTTATGAATTTACTCATATCTTTGAAAAAGTTATTGGCAAATAACTTGCTATTTAATAATTTTTTTTTGCTCCATTTTTTAGTTTTAACAATATATAATCGTCATTAAATGTTTCAAAAAAGTTTTGTATAGTAATGATTTTATTTTTTGATGAATTTTCATTCTCTTATTTTAATGGCTTTTTGCATTTTAGATTTATACCTTCAACCAGCTGAATAAGACAAAATGAGATAACATGATGTCTAAAATTTCCTCCACCCCTCTTTCCACTTTTAGTTAACTTAGAACTCGACTTTCTTTTTAATCTTGTACAAGTCCGATTTTTGAAAAAATAATCTAGCTTATAATTACTGCTTATATTATTAATATAAAATATATTATTAAATATATAAAAATAAAACAAAATTAAAAAAAATACTATTTTTAATTTTTACATCCAAGGAAATGCAATATGCCGAGATTTCTTCATTTTACCAAATATAATTCTTTTAATTTGGTAAAATGAAAAAAAAACAAAAAAAAAACTGTATTGTACCAATTGTCGTATTGTATCAAAACTTAACAAAAATTTTTAATAACGTTTTGGTGTAATCTACATTATAGGTCATGAACCAAATCTCATGGATGTTTCTAATCCATATCAATTGATAATTCTTTTGAAAATGAATATTCTGAAGAATAAGTGAAAATAAATTCAGCTCATTTGTTTTTCTTTCTTTTTTTAAGAAACTGGTTTTTAAGGAAGTTCAATAACATATATAATTAAAATAAAAGTATTTAAACAGACTCATATTTCTGTCTGCAATTGTTCGTATTGATATAAGTCAGGAAGGAACTTATGCGCAGTGAAACATATTATTTTCCGAAAAACAGCAAGGGATCGAAGATGGAGTTTCCCGATTTCCATAAAAAAAATTTCATGATATGAAACACTCTTTTTTTTTTTCTTGCTTTAATACTATTTTATACTATTATATACTTTATACTTTAATACTATTTTATACTTCTTTTATACTATTTTTTTTAGATGTTTCCAGTTTTAGGATAATACATATATTAATCTTTAATTGTCATAAATCGCATCTCATGTGACAACAGTATTTCTCAGCGATGGTATATATAAAAATCTATCATCCTATGAGGGTTAATCTTTTCACACAGCTTCTAACTACTTAATTTTTATTAACAACGCACTATATTAGTGAAGATTATGTTTGTCATTTTAATTAAAATCAGGAAAAGGAGTTTATAGACTGGATCTATAAGTGCCCAATTAATAGTTTACGAACCTACACAATGCCAAATAAATCTTAACCCATAGTTTTGAGTATGTATTGCTCTATATCTGCCGATATATAAAATGCCTTTTTGTTTGCAGTAAATTGAACAATAAAAGAAGAAATAACAAGGTAATATTAGAATACAGTTAAAGAAATGAAAGTGTATGAGGTATGATAAAAAAAAAAATATTGTAGCCTTTAAGACGGAATAGTACAAATTCCATTTTGATAAATCAAAGCAGTTTGTTTTTAAGATTCTTTTTATATTTTGATATGAAAAGATGCAATATGGTGTTTTTATATAGGTTGATAAAAAAATATTGTAGCTATTAAGACGGTAAAGTACAAATTCTTTTTTATAAAATATAAGTAATTTGTTTTTAAGAATTATTTTAAAAAATATTTTGGAATTTATTTGTTTTTTTTTACATTTTCATAATTTATTAGTTTTATTTGATTGTTAAATTTGTCACCTTAAACAATTTTTAAATTCTTGAGAAAAAAATCATTTCAGGGCCAACAAATTTTGTTCCTCTCGAATTTATTGAGTGGTTCGAAAAATACTTTTTTTATAAATGTATTGAGTCCATCTGTAAACATGACAATTAAAAAAAAACGCAACAAGCCAAATGCATAAAATTTGATAAGCGTTCCCTCAAAAATTTTATATTTCATTTTCCATTTTGGATGAAATTCTGCAACAGGAAATCTGAATGACTAGAGAACAGAATTGGTGAGAGAAAGTGTAAGAATTATGTAATTCAAAAACTCAACGAGCTGGATTGATGAAATTTTGTATCTGGATTTATTATTAGAATTAAAATCAGTGCATCAAATTTTAGACCAAATGAATCATTGAACAGACTGTCTGTTTATGCGAATACGATTACTTAAAAAAAAAGTTACAAACCAAGTGGGTAAATTTCAGTATACAATCGTTGAGCTAAAATTATTTATCTAAATATGTTTATTTGTCAGCCGTGTTCATGTCAGCATAATTATTCAAAAACACGGCCAGCAAGATAAATGAAATTTGATATGCTTGACATCAAAATTGTAGATTTATGTCAAATTGTGTACCTAATCTCTCACTACCAAGAGGACCAAAATACATACACTTTTTTTCCTTTATTATGCAATGAAGATAAATACAAAATGCACCACATTGTGTATATAAAAAATGTCGGTATTATATGGAATATTTTCTGAAAAATATTTTATTAAAATAATTGACATTTTTTTAAAAATTGATGAATTTGAAAGTTTTAGAATACAAATGCTTTCTTTGTGTGATTTTCTTTTGTATTTGGATTGATTGTGATTTTCTTTTGTATTATCCAAGTATGATAAAGCAAAGTAAATAATATCAGTTGTGGATTTCCGACTAAGCAGCTGTCTGGGTCTTTATTCTGAGAAGGTCGCAGTCATATTAATTTAATTTAAAAGATACTATTCTCTTAGTTGCCGAATAATATTTTGTAAAAATTATTCGGCAAAATTAAATTATAAAATAATGTGACGATGTTATTACTTATCCAAATATATCTGGCCAGACACTTATTTATTTCATTATGTTCACTTAGTTACTAGACTATTTATAACCGCCAAGCATATGCTTAAATACTATTGTTCACAACCATGGATATCAAGAGTCATAATACATAAATAACAAATTAACCTAAATTAAATAATTAACATTTTATTAAAAATGATTTGAAATACGTGATTCAATTGGTCATTACTAAAATTATAAGAGAGGGGATTAATACTGTGCTCTGCTCAAGACCGCAAAATGTCTAAATTCGCCACTGAATATTATAACCACTTGTTTGAATTGTCTGTTAAAAATCGAAATTTTTCATGCTTAAAAAGTTTTTTTTTTTTTAAGGAAATAAACTGGATTTTCTTTTCATTCTTCACTCGTCACGAAATTTCCAGTTCTACGTTTTTCTGTTAACTTGCTAGAATTTCGTCATTTGTTTGCTAACCTACTCTGGAATGTCATTTCGTAGAACCCCCGATAATGCTGATAACTGTAAACGGAATACTTATCACTTTTACAAGTCATTACTTTTTTTGAAGGGGAAGAAGGGATTTTACCAATTTAGAGATTAGAATTTTAAAATCTTAGCATCTTTCTCAAAGCGGCGAACTATGAACGGAACCATAGAGCTGATATATCACTATTTCAACCCTATGAATGGAACTGCTATTTTGAGTGATTATAAATTGCAATCATTCAATTAATACTCAAAGTGATAAGGGATGTCTATAGTTAAAGTTGAAAATAGTAAATGTGATGAAACTATTTTAATTAAACGCAATTTACAGAATAATTTCAATTTAATATTAATTTTTTTCAGTTTATTATTTATGATTCTGTGTGTAAATATGTAAAAGAATGAGTTTTTTAAGATAATTTTAATAGAAAATAAATACTAATGCTTGTTCTTTATAGGCCGTCTTTGATGACCAACTTATTGGCCAGAGATATCGACAATATTTCATACTATTTAAGTTTCTTATGATGTTTATTCTCCTTGAATTTCTTTAACCAAGGTATTGGGCTGCTGCATATTTTTATTAAGTTCTAAATACTTGATTTCTCTGAAGAACTTTCGTGTAAATAGGTCTCGAACACGTTCAATCGGGTCGGTGTCCAATATCCTCCCAATGGTGTGGGGCGGATGGTTGGAGAGAAGGTGCTGGCTCAGGTATCATCCTCGTCATCTGACCACGGTGCGAGATTACAAATTACACGGTACGATATTTGTCTAAAATAGTTCTAATTTTGCATCGAAATAAGACGTAATATAACTAAACTAAACACAAGCAATTTATTAAACGTTTGAATGAACGTTGTAGTGAAAGAAATTTAATTTTCATTTTAAAAACCGTGTACCTAATCTGCATTTTGTAGCCTATACATCTCAATCTGTGTCGCAGAGAACAGGGAATGGGGAATATAAATGATCCGGGCACTATCGAAACTATAAATTGTCATGCCAACTACAAACAATGTCTTTTTTTTTTTTTTAAATAGTTAAATACGATGGCGCTTCGAAATAAATCTTGCCGTGCCTTAAGCGCCGCTTATACATTTTTCTACCTCAAGGAAAGAAAATATATTATACACTTACCATCCCTACATCATTGATGCATTTGCCTAATTAAAGGTTTGTGGTCATACCAAATATTTGATCATAAATGTGAAAGTAGACATAATTAATCTAGTTCACGAAACTTTTAAAAAGACGCGTGCATCGGTTAATCCATCATTATTTTAATTCAATTTCAGTTGCATATATTGTATAGAAGGCACGTAATTTAAAAATACATTCTTTTTTTTTATAGACACACTAAAAAACATCAAAATTACATAGCACACTAATGAAGCTAACAGAATAAGGACAAAAAATGATCATCCAAGTAAACAATAGAAAAGAACAGCAGTGTTTAAAAATTATCAAACAATAAAAAATATCGGAAAATCGAAACTAAAGAAAAAAGAAAAAAAAGTTAGGAAGATAATGCTCAAAGAGATAAGTTTCTTATATCATAATTCTAACAATGGGAAAAAAAATGGAAGTGGTTAAATGATTGGATGTCGAGAAGCAATAGGTTTGAATCTTTATCATAACAATGAAAAGTATTGTAAAATGTGTTTAACAATTTTTGAATTGAAAGGGGGGTGGGGACTGTACAAAAATTATATCATTAAAAAGATTTAAAGAAAATTAATAAGATTAACTGACATTTTTCATGTGATACTATTTTGGAAGACTAACATGGAAAAACATCTTTTTGCTTGGTTTTTAATTAAAATTCAAATGTTCAAATGTGTCAATAAAAATGTCATTCGAAATCAGACGTTTTCATATTCCAAAGCATGTTTACGCCCTTTTTAGTACCTCTGAATTCAACGATCTGCTTTGTAGCAGGATATTATCATTTTTTTAATACAGATTATTAATGCGTGGTGACCTCGTGGCAGTCTTGAATTCATTACCGAAAGAAAAACATCGTGCCACGTGTGCGGACTCGATGCACGTTTATTCCATTGAGAGAAGTGTGGAAAAGTAGTTTTTGTGTTTAGATATGTTTTTTTTAATGGTTAGTTGCTTTACAATTAAATCTCTTATGCCTAAATTGATGATTAACTCTCTTGTGATTGACTAAGATAAGCATAGCATTCAAATATCAAATTGCGACAATATTAAAATCGGTATTTTAATAACTTGACTCCTGTTTTGTTCATTGTGTACATGAACCTTCCTAATAGAATTGAGTTAGATAACAAATACAGTACCATTAAAAACGTAGCGTCTGATTAATTTATTTAAAAATGCTCATTAAACGCAATTTCATTTAGAATTTCTCATGTAAACTGCGCGGATATTTATCAGAATCTTAATTCCTTAACTTTCAACAATAGTAGAGAATAATGCGATTAAATATTTGATGAGACCATGAAAACAATTCAATTTTCATAGAAATAATGAAATCTGATGTTAAAAATTATGTAATATATATTTTCACAAAGTTGTCAAAGTTCAGAAAAGAAAATTGTTGGTTATTAAATTGGTACCATTGAAAATACAATTTTAAAAATTTTTAAATTATGTTTGTATAATAATATAGAGATTATCATGAAAAAATATCCTCAAATAATTCTTAATTTTTAATTATTTTAAATTGGCACCAAGGTGCACATTCCCACAGTTCAAAATATATATGTTCCAACTTTGGTACTAATGACTTGGCTAAAGTAATACTTATTGTTTGGCGCCATAATGGTCAGATGTGGTGGTTTTAGCGAAAAAAAAAATTGATGTCAAACAATAAAAAAAAATTTTTTTTTTAGCTGCATACTATTTTTTTCCATACCGTTCTCCTTTATTACTAACAGAATGGAAATTTTTTTAACAGATTTCCACAGCTGATAATAGAGAATTTGTTTAACTAAACATTATAATACCGCATGGTGGTACTACATCACTAGATAAGTTTAAGTAAAATTTTGCCCTGCAAATCTACTTTACACAATACTTAGATTTGACTCACTGCTGTTACAGCGCATTCAGACAATGAACTTCACCCCCGCATTTTTCCACCATTATGTCATTTTTATCTAGTAACCATGATTGTGGTTTTTGTATTTATGATGAAATCTTCCCTGAAAATTAATCATTTTTAGAAGTTTGGAATTATTCTTATCAAAATCAGACTTGAAAGTAATTATTATTTCAGGGATAAGAGAATGTATGTCTGAATATTTTAATAGAATTTTTGAACATATTATTGGATATGTGAAGTTGTAATTGAAATTAAAAGCAGCATGAGAAAAGAAAGGCGTAACGGAATTTTTCTCCTTTCAAACATTATTTAATTGTTTTTTTAAAAATAAATATAAGAAAAAGAAGCAAAAAATGTTAAAAATTTAAAATCAATGAATATGAAAAATATGTAAAAGGATTAATGTATAGAAATACAAGTTAAATGCAAGAGTTTATGATCAGTAGTTGACGTTGGTAATATAAAATATGGAATTTAAATTCACTGAAGTTTTTGATAATAAATAGTTGATGTAACGTCTGAGTAAATATCTGATGTTGGAAATCAACAATTCGCTCTCCCAAGAACTTTACACTGCTGACTTGGGAGTTCGCAGATTATAATCAAACAAAACTTTGTTTAAAAAATATAGTCATTCAGCTTGTCTCACTTATTTTCTTATTTGATAATCTTTCTATTTATTCAATGATACAAACTTATGATTGTTCTTTTCATGTTAAATTTAATTTTTATTTTCTCGTTAAAAAAATATTCCGAAAGAGTATTTTAATCTCCAAATCAGAGGGAGTAGTTTCTCTCAACTTTCTCTCAGGCTCCCTAATAAAGGCGTCACCCCCTCCTTGCTCGCATAAAAATTGTGAACTTGGGTCAAGGCAGTGATCTGAAACAGTACTCAGATTTTTATATTCAGTGTGCCACACATGAGAGTTTTGTGCTCTTAGTACAGTGAAGAAAATCGAGTATACCTTTTGGATGCCTTTTTCTTCGGGCGATTGAAATCAAAATTTCAATACTTAAGTCGTTGCGCTTTTGAATTTCGTTTACATGGGTGCGAATGTGTAGTTTGATAGATGGTCAAATCGTGGATGGATTTAGTTTAAAACATAATACGAATCTGCATTTCAGTTCAAAAACTATGTACCAAATTTTTACCAACGAGCTATTTCCGTTTTCTAGTTATCGTGTTCACTTGCACTCGGGCACACAAATAAGCTTCCTGTGAATGGATTTAGCTCAAAATATGAAAGAAATATACAAATTTAATATTGAAGACCGCATAGCAAATTTCATACATCTAGTTAACATTGTTTTACTGTTATCGTATTCACAGATAGACAGATATAATTTCAAAAATATGTTTTTCGGATTAAGGGAGGTCTGAAATTTGAAAATTCATTAAAATCTGGAGAACAAATTCTTATATGATTAAAAAAGTTTCTATTTGTGTTCTTAGTATATGAGAAAATAAACTTTTTGATCTTGAGATTATAATGAATCTCCATGTTTCAGATCATTTTGATACATAAGAACACATTTTTGAATTTATGCCTGTCGGTCTGTGAACACGAAAACTCAATAACTTAGAGAACGAAAATTGGTGTGAGATTTTTTCACGAAATTTGAAATTTCAGATTACAATAAAATTTTAGTCGAGATCTGTGAGTAGAAAATTTATCCGCCCATGTCCACGTAAATACGTTAACTCAAAAATGGAATTAGATGGATAACATTACCATTTAGATTTAGCATTAGAATTGCAGATCTCTGTCAAATTTTGGACCATATCCGGCAAAGAGTTGGCAATCCGTCAAGCCCGCATAGTTTCGGGTTCGTAAGCGCAGCAACTTGAAGATGTAACGACTTAGTAAAATGAAATTTGGGTTTTCAACGTTTTAGATCTGTATCAAATTCTGAGTCCAGCTGGTGGAAAAAAAAAAAAGATACCTAGAATAATCCACATTCGATTTTTTCACTGCCATATTGATCCAGTATATGAGAAAGTCGAGGGGAGATTCCTATTGGTCAAATGCTTACGAAGAAATACACTTTGCTATATTTCAGTGATCCACGGCAAAATGGTCCGCGCCAGTTAAATTTGTGAATCCTGTTCATATTTTGAATGAAGTACAAAATCATATACAATGGAAGTTTTAGAGAATTACTAGCAACTAGATGCTACATTATATAAGCAAATACGTTTGTTATACGATTGAACCGTCATATGAATTGACTTCATAACTTTCAAAGTTAGAACTGTCTTGTGGAATTTTTTTGAACTTCGAAATTGGACGGTTCTCCTTTTGGAGGTGAAAAATCGAATATATGTATAAGCGTTTGATGCAATACTATTTTTAACGCTTTTACCATCTATCTTTTAATAAATCACGGCATTCAGTCCAAAGCCAGGATGTCTACAGTACATATCAAGAACGAAGGTAGCTTCAGATTGAGAAGGTGCTCCGTTAAATCATCAAATTCAAAGTACATAAATCTAGTGCACGTCATAATTATTTGTGTGTGAAGAAAGAGACTCGGCTTTTTTAGCTCATTAGCTGACATTGTTGAAATTTAGAAGTGAATCTGAAGTTTTAAAACACGATATTAATCTAATTATTTTATTTCCACCAAAAACTTAACTCCAGCAAATACAGAATTTTTGCTTTCGGAAAGGAAAAAGCAGCTGCACGTAGATGAGAAAAACAATATTTCCACATTCTAGAATGAAGACTAAAATTTCTCAGTTCAGGAAGTAAACAGTTTTTCCCAGACGTATATGCACGTTGGATTTCACTAGTGACTCTAATTTAAAAGGAATTAATTAATATTTATTTCTCCTGATTCACCAACTATTGTTTCGATTTAAAGAATTCGTAGAGGATTTTCATATGTTAGTAATTAACGCATATTTTTTTGTTTTAACATAATCTTTTGTGGCGTGATCGAAAAAAATATAAGGATGAATTGGAAACTCTCATTATGTTTTGAGTTTATTTTTACTTTCACCCATTCAAATTCCATAAAACAAGTTTGTGATCAAAAATGCAATCTTAGTTGAATTGTTTTGTTATTACCGATGAAATTTAGTTTATTAATGTTATGCATTTCATTTTATTATTTAATTAACTGTTCTGAAATCGGGAACAAGTATTCTTGAGATATCTGACCTCAAACAAAATTAAAATATTAATTCTTTGCCTATAAAGTACTGGCTTTATTTTTGTCACTAAATATCAAATCGATCGAGATTTACAACCAGAAGGTCAGATTAGAAAAATAAATCTAAGTATTTCAAATATTATTTAATTCACTTTTAAAATTAAACTACATTTGTGAGATTTTGCCTACTTATAATATTTACATAGTCTATTTATTCGAGGTAAGAAGCTATATAAATATATTATAAGTATAGATTCTTTTATGTCTCAGATTACATGACAAAACATTGTGTACAATTTTTCATAGGTTTTTCAGTGGTTGAGTGGAACCATTCGTAGCTTTAAGATAAAAAGATGGCAGGTTGCAGATAGAAGATTTGCCAAACTACATATCAAACTTTTCATCATAATTCAAATACTCACACGTTGCTGTTGTACTGAAGTTTGGAGAATGGAATGTGGGCTCGGTAGCCGTTCTCTTCACCTGACTACAGTTCAAATTGCAAAGTTTGTTATCAAGTCTTGTAATTTTGATTTGCTAATTTATACAAAACTTTATATCTTTAATACAGTCCCTCTCGTAGTTGAATTGTAAATATAATTATACGTAGTGTTTTTTGAGCCACTTCCGTAAAATAATTAACACTGAGAATGAAATTGCTTTTCCAAAAATAATAATAACTACTAAATTCCCTTTTTAAAATAAAATCATTTTATGCATTCTTTTTATCTCTTTTGATTGATCATCTTCTTGTACTAAGACAGCTGAATTTATTGAGTATAGAAAAAATATTGCTTTTTATTTTTAGCTAATTATTTATTGTTTTAAAAGTAAAATATGCCCCATCAAAATAACTTTCATTTAGGAACGAAGAATTTTATTTTAAGAAGTTAATTTCCACGAACAAAAATGATCTTATGAAATGAAGCAAAAAAAAAAAACTTCTGACATCTTGATTTCACTATTTATACATCAATAAATTTTAGACTTCTAAGTATAAATTTGCTTTAGTCAACAAATATTTCTATAATCAAACTATTCAATCTTAATCCTTTTTTTAGTGACTTTTAGAATGTAAACTTTCAAAAATCTTAAAACAATTGAAAAAAACAACTTTACAATGGTCCTTGCTGAATAATGAATTACAATACATCCACGATCTCAATAAATATGTTTTACTTGAGAAATAAAACTGTACGATATAACATTTGTTTAACAAAAATTCTGAATACAGAAATGCTGGATTTATTTTTCAGTGGTTTTTTATTTCTATATTCGATAAACAAACAGAACTTAAAAGCAATTTATTTGGAATAAAACTTCATTAAATTATTATTCGCTGTAATTAAAATGCAGTTATTAATTTAAAATACAACTTAACACAAATTATATTGTGTCATATTGATATCACACAAATTATCCTACCTATGTCATATTGATATCCTATCTACTCTAACTACAACCCAACAAAATCCGATAAAATTGTAGTTTTTGTAGACCCACAGATTTGTTTATAGTTGCAACTCATTAACGAATTTCTTTTTCAGGAGATTTCGCGTAACAGCTCCTGTAAACAAACAAAACAAATGCACGCCTTTTCTCAATCTGCAATTTATTACGTAACATCCTGATTCTGATGCAATACTCAAATGTCTTTCTTTTACCTTTAAAATTTCATATCCATAGATATAAAAAAATTCTAAAATATTATTTTGAAATTTTCTGTCTAATATAAAGGAAAAAACTCGAATTCTTAATAATTTTATTCTAATTATTTTTTGAAGGTAAAATACAGCACCGCATATGAATGATGATGCCAAATTCGCTCGTTTATTTCAAAAGATTAACCGCAATTTCGCTTAGAAGATTTTAATTTTTGTTTTTTCAACTTATAGTTAATAAAATTCAAATTAAGGCAGAATCCTTAGTAGATATTTAGTATAATTTTTTCAGAAAAAAAAAATATTTTGCTATTCCTTTTTTCTCTTAAAAAAATATTGTTGCGAATTTTTTGGCGCTGCAATATTTGGCGAAATATGATGAAAGAATGCTGGGTGTCTCGGCAACCCTAGACACTCCGCCATTTTAGATTTGTTGTCAACCTGTAAAGAGATATGTACCTTATGGCTATCGTGATTTCTTCAGTTGTATTCAAAATGGCAGAAAAAACCGTGCTAAGTACCAGGAATTATGATGTTATATTGCGTTCATTTGATAGATTATTTAAAATGCAAAATATTATGAGACCTAAGACAGAAATTTTTATTTATCATCCTTGTTCTACTTGGAATATGATGGTGTCTAAGTGGAGTGTTTACTAAAGGTTTTAAATTATCTTCGTTTGTAAAAAGACTTATTCTTCAACTGTGATAATGTCGCTGAACTTTATTGAAACAATTCTTGAGAAACTTTCACCTAAGGACAGTGGAAATTCTATATTGAAGAATTGGACTGGATCGCAAAGCTTAATAAGCAATAACGGGAGTTTCAACGATAGTATTTTATTTAAATATCAAGAAGCTCTACTTGAAGCGAATGACAGTTCTTCAAGTACCCTTGCAATAAAGCGATCGCCTTTAGAGTCGACTATGTTTCCTTTTCATCATAGTGTATCGCCTAATAGCTTGGTAAGTCGTGTTTCTAAGTTGTTTTTTCCTACTGCATCATCATTTCAAGATTACAGTCGTAGGATCCAAGATATAAATACAAATCGCAACATTTCACTGAATAAAATTCGCACAGAAGATAACCTTTGGGAAGAATTTATGCAAGAAGCTTTTAATTTTGCTGTAAATATTAGTGAATACCATTCCAGTTGTAATTATAATCCATATAATTCAGCAAAACAATCCATTGATACATCAGATTTGTCTGACACTGTTGCTAGAATTTGCTCTAGCTCCAGTATCAACAAGGTACCTGACATGGTTGTTGAGTGTTTCGCAGAGAGTTCTCCATCTCACCATGTGGAGAACCATACAATGCCAAAAGTAATTGTTGAAGTTCCAGCATTAAGTTCCAAACAAGAAAAAGGCAAGAAGTTGAGCAAATTAGATATGGCAGTGGTAACTGTCAGTGACAATTCCACTGTTAAGAAAAAAAAGTGTGCTGCTGATAATGGAACTCTGAGTCAAGAATTAGCAAACCGTAAAACGAAAGAACTTCAGAAAAGATCTAAAAACAGAAGACGTAGGCAGAAAAAAGGTAATAAAAATAAAATGCAAAAGAATTCCTCAAGTATCTGCACTGACCAAAATCCAGGATCACAAAAGCCATGTGAAGTTGAGTCTACAATGTCCCGAATTGGCTGTGGTCTGATGAACAATGTGCAAAAGTGTGCAAGATCCAATTCTGCTACTCTTTGTAATGTGATAAATATAACAGATAATGCCAACAGTGTTCAAATAATTCTACCTAATATATCATCATTTGTAATTACTGTGGATAGTGCTGGTGATGATTCTGACTGGGATGAAAATAGCGATTCTGAATGGTTGAATGATACTTCAGAATTTGAATTTTCTGGACTTAATGTGGCAAATTTACCTTCTTCAAAACCAAATACTTCACTTCTCTCTGTACCTCAATGCCACGATGAAGATGCAGAAGAATTCCAGTTGAGTATGCTGCTTCATAGAGTTAACAAAGAATGGGATGAAGCTACTAAGGATTTGGATGGAAAGTCAAGATCAACTACAAAGGTAATTCTTCATAGCAATATTTGTATAAATTTCTGCTTATGTATTATAAATTAATAGTTATCAGTAGATTAGAGGAAAGAACTAATCTCTGTTCTAAATTTTAAGTTTGTAAATTTCTGTAATATTAAATTTACCACCTGAATTGCATATTTTATCCTCTAATTAGATGACACCTTTTTATTTGCAAATATTTTCTTATTGATTCCATTAAGACTCCATGGAACACTTGATGCTTATGGATTTTTTTTATGTCAGACTATAATGTATGTGAATAATTTAATTTTGCCTTATTACTTGAAAATATGATTATTCATTGCACAAACCATATTTGATCATCACAATTGAAATTATATATTTTTGTGCTAAATTATGTAGTGCTTGAAATTTTCTCATGCCTTAGTTTCTTTTGAGCCGTCATATAAAATGCTGGGATCCTATGAAATGAATAGTTTGTATGCTTTTGATAGATAATAGAAGCATGTGATAATGAATAATAAATCGGTTAATTTAAAATGTATTCTGCATTACCACATTAAATTCAGAATATTTGAATCAATAACTATTTTTATTATTCTCATTACAAAGAAGATAATATCTTATTTGTTAACCAATATCTTAATTTAAGTAATAGTCTGTCATAAATATTACTGCATAAAATATAAAATGATTCCCCCCCCCTTTCCTTTTAGTAAATTGAAAGATGTGAATAATTTTTAAGAATAAATATTTATATGATTATAATATAATTAATCTTAAACTGTATTGTTTGTGTATTTATATAAGTAAAACAATGAATATTAATCTTTTAGACTAATTATTATTAGCTATCTATATTGTTTATTAAATAGTAATTTAAATATTGAATTATTTGATAAAGTATTAATCTAATTGTATATTATACATTGTGTGTTGACTTATATTTTATTTTCAGTTTTATCATTGTTCTGTATTTTAAATTATAAAATTGAACTGAAAGGTTGAATGATTGATTTGCAATAAATACCTTTTGATAGTTATTCAAAAACCTTATGTTGGTTAATGTCTTTTCCTGATAATTAATCCATTCCACTTTCTGTTGTATATATCTTTATCCCTCTTTAGAGTATATTTGTATAGTCCTTCTAGTATATTTGTATGATACAAGTGAAATTATAACTTTTCCTACATTTTGAAATTCAATTATTTGAATTTTGTAGACAAAAAAGGTTGCTTCAAAATGTATTTTGTAACTTTACAGAAAACTATTTTCAGTAATTGCTGTTTTTAATTTGTTTTGTTGAAAAAATATTTTTTCGTATTTCAGGTCTCGTTTGTTCCTGATGATGAACTTGTGGAAGTTTTGCCTGTAGAAATTTATGAAAGAAAGGGCGAGTGGGAGATGTATGCTGTTGAAAGATTACGTTTTAAAAGAAGAATTGACGAACTTGAAAAAATAATTTCCCCTTGTCTTACTAGAGAACACAGAGAAAAAATTTTTCAGAAATATCCTACAGATTTATGACCTTTGTAAAGTTGTATATCTTTAAAAGCATTTGTAAATATAATTTATTGAAGTTGAATAACAAAATATTACTTAATGTCCAAAAAATTATATATATAATATTTGTAAATCTGTAAATTTTCTGAGTAAAAAGTATTTTGTAAGCAAAATAGTTTATGAATTTTTGCAATAAAAATTTTAAGTTCTATAAATATTTTTAAGATGTCTTTTTTAAGTAAGCCTCTTACAAGATAACAAATTTTTGATTAAAATGAAAATAAAAATCGGATAATCAACAAAATTGTTAACTTTGTTCGATTTGATTAGGTTTTCAAATTTTATTGTGCAGGAACCGAGTTGTGTCAAGTAATATTTTATTCGGTCGTATTCATTCAGAACCATTGGTAAAGAATAAGAATCTTCCTTTGTCTCTTTTATTGTATAGTTATATAAATCTAGTAATTGAAATCTACAAATATGGCCTAAATGTGAACATATAAATATCATCATTGAGAACATCAAGAATACTCTAGGTAGCTTGAAACTCCTTAAATTTATGTATTTCTACAATTTACCCTTAAGAAAGTTTTACTTATCCTATATGCTGGATATTCAATAGATAAAATTTTTCAATTTTCTGTGTTCAAAATTAACTTAGTGAGATTATGATGGACAGTAGTATGTAAAAAACCAAATTCTATTTGATATCCGTTTCATATTTAAGTCTAATAAACTTGAAATTTGGTATTCTGTATCAAACATCCTTGCAATAGATTGGCTTGAAATGTAAGAATTGAATGCTTGTAACATAAATGTAAGAATTGAATGCTTGTAACATTCTTGTTATTTGTCTACAGCTCGGAAATTGCAAATTCTGTATCAAAATGGATCTTGTCCAATTTCTAAATGGGATACTAACTTTGCTGATCATCATACAAGCCAAATTAACTGTTATGTTAATTTGAAGCTTTGAATGCATGTTCAGAAAACTATTATTAAGATTATTTATATTTTGACTTTTTTTTTTTTCATTTTTAGATTTAGATTTCAATTTGAATGAGTTTGTTTTATTGGAGGAAAAGTATTTTGCAGAGAGGGGGGAAAAATATTCTAGGGGTATTGAAACAGTATATTAATGATGCATGTTCATTCTCATAATATTCTGGTCATAATTGTAATAAGGTCAAGAGATATTAAGATTTAGCAGAAACTTTTAATATTCGTGGAATTGCTTTCTATTAATTTTAGCCCTTTAATTTTTTAAAAAAAATCATGGCATTTATTTTTGTAATAGATATGATTGTATATTGAAGATACTTGTACAGTAATTATTAAAATTTCATTAAAATATTAATTTATTTTTCTCTTGGGGGAGGGAGGCATGCAGCTCTTCTGAATAATTTTCTATGTGAATATGATGGGATATCAGATACCACTTTTATAGTTTTGCACAAGCTCATCTTAATATTGTAATCAGTGCAAAAAGAAGTCAATAATTAGATTGGCAGTGTATTAAATATGTGATATCTTTATAGAGTAAACTTGAACTACCCCTCTCAGACATGATATATTTTCATGGAAATGAATAGTTTATCTTTTTCAAAATCACTTACAGGTATGAGATCGATTACTTTCTTTTATGTAATAATTCTGCAATATTTTTAGTACCTCAAGCATTTTTTGTATAATTTTTTTCATGTCATTATTCAATTAATCATACTTCTCGGTGTTTTTTGGCAAATTTCATAATTTTATGACGTTTTCATTCTAATCCTTTGTTATGTCTGTATACATTATTGATACTTTGAATTAATATATTGAAAATTTGTTTTTCTTTTATTGCGTTTAAGATTTATTACTCATTATATTTTAAATTCCAGTAAATTTCTAAATTCCCCTTTAAAGCGAAAATTTAAAGTATGATGCAAGAATATTTTTAGAAAGTGGATGGAAATCACTTTAAATAGTGTATACTTTTTAGAGTAAAATAATTTTTTTTAAAGAATGACATTAGTATATATTCGAAAAAAGAATTTATTAAATTATTTTTACTTACATTTTTGAATTTTATCATAGCTTAACATTTCTTGATGATTTAGTATTTGAAGAAAGTTGCGTATTTTTTGGATAAAATGGTTAAGATTTAAAAAACAACAACCCTAAATGCAGAATATACTTTTACTTATTTTTAGTTGTTTGATTGCTTGTTAACAACTAATAATGTGATTAATAAACTCCATAATAAATATGGCATTGAATGAATATGAATTGCTCATGCCATCTTAAATGTGAAGTTTTTGTTGAATCATTAAAATTTAATTTTCAGACATAATCATATCAAATAAACTCCATTTATTGCTACTACGGGATTCCTCTATTAGACAACTGCATTCAATGTCATTTACTTACCGATCATAGATATTTTAAAAATCCCCCCCCCCCAAAGTGAATATTCGGAAGCATTTTGAGCATTAGAAACCCTGTGTATGCATTCACATGCTTATGGAATTTCATTGGATGTCCAAAAAAATGTATCACTATTAGAGCCATAAATATAAAAAGAAAATATTAAAAACTATTAACCGAAGCATGAACCGATAGATAATCAAATGGCGAGGAAGACAGTGAAAGTGTTGAAAAGAAACTAATTAATGATTATCATTGCAGTTTCATTGATGATTATTTTTTCAAATTCAACAGTTACTCTTTCAATAAAATTGTGATTCCGCCAGTTTTTAAAAATAAATATGGAATTAAGAAATTGTATAAACCATAATCTTAGAAAAATGCGTTCTTGTTTACAAATTTGTCTCTTAACTGCCCTGGAGATATTTTGGAAGCAAAAGTGATATCACCTCAAAATTCTATGAAACTGATCTATAGGACAATATCAATGACTGTGGAATGCAGTAACATTTCCCATCGACTGAAGACGATTGTTAATATTGAAGAGATGCACAACTCTCAAATATCTGAAATAAGATTATTTATATGTTTTCTTTTTAAGACTCCTCAAAATAGAAACTTGAAAAAAAACATTATATGCTGTATTTTTGTTTAGTTAAATTTTTCTGTTAAAGTAAATACACTTTTCAGTGTTTTGTTAAGAAAATTCTCCCTTGGTCTATGAAACCCAACGCCCGTCATTACAGCTTAGAATTTTAATTTTTCAATTTTTTTTATTTATTTAAAAGGTAAGGTTTGAATTATGTTTTATTAAAATCAAAGAATATATATTTTTTCAAGGAAAATTGGATCTCACCTAAATAAGGTAAGATTGTAAACTGGTTCAAGAATTAGTTATTTGGTTGTAAAGAAAGTGGTTGTTGGACTCGATTGACGTCGAGGAAACTTGAGAGGATTAGATATATTGCAAGTTGGAATTTTTCACTGCGTGTGCACATACATCCAAAAATTATCTCCCAAAATTTATTCCAATTATTTATTAAAAAAAAATCTTGGAATTTTGATTCTGTATAATTGAATGGGATATTGGAGATATTTTATATACAGAAATATATATATATATGTGTGTATTAGTAAATTCGGTATTGTAAATAAAACTAATTATACAAATATTCCCTGAAATTGTAGATCATTCTTTTTGTATTCAATAAACGTAATTCTGTACTAACTACTTATAATCGACAACAAATCGGAAAGTTAATTTTAGTTCTTTCCCAGATGTTCCCAAGAGAATCAAACATGTTTTTTTATGTTTATCTCATTCACCACCTGCGTTAAACCTTTTGCTTTAATAAAAAATAATGATAATAAAAAAAGATTGCGTAAGGGAATTCATCTTTAATACTTGTACATTCAGTATGTAATCAATACCGACGTACCTTTTTAAAAATCAAATCAATCAATATAGATTGTTTTTTAATGTGAAAGTTATTTGAAACGATTTTGCAAATGTATGCCTATAATTCGTTTTTTTTTTTTTTTTTTTTTTTTTGCTACATGGTTAGATTTGGGTATGACAAAGTCAATTTTCCTTTCCTTCTTCTTTTCTTTTTATTTATTTTGGAGAAGGAGTTTGGTAAAGGAAGAAAAACAGCAGCATTTGTAGGAGCGTTCTTTACTTTTTAAACAGAATCAACGAAACGATTGTAGATCACCAAGTGACCAGTGCAATGAAAAACACTTCAGCTGGCTAATATTTTAGTTGTGTGAATTCAACTGCCGTTTATTCGTAATGCAGTAAGAAGGATTTGATTTCTACCGCACCAGCTATCCAGTACACGTAATTAACCGTAACATTCAAAGTAAAATAATTGTTTATTTTAACTTTTTTATTTACAATTTAAACTGATACATGTTATTTTCCATAGAGCTGATATAAAGAATATCTCAGCTTTATGTTATTTTCCATATCCCAGTCTCACTAGTTATTAGAAATTACTAAACATGGTTGTTTTTGAAAAAATTATACGTTTACAAGAATTCTTTATATTGGGCTTAGGGAGTAGGCAATCAAGATAGAGGAGAAATGTTTACATGCATATAATAATTCAGTGTAGCCTTTTACATTTTCTCTAATGGCGTTTCTCTAATGTGACCACAGGGGTATTGTAGCTTATAATACTGCTTTACTCAAATGTAATTCTATTTTAAAATTAGTAGCTTTTTTAAAATTAGTATTTAATAAATATTACATTTTTGATTTAATAAAGAAATTGTATCTAAACTCCAATTTTTAAATAAAAGTAAAACTAAAAGGCTTTGGCAATTATTTGACCCGCAAAGATTATTTCCTGGGAAAAATTTCAATAAAATCTTTTATGAATTATTTAATTTATTTGTAAGTCTTATAGTAAGTAACACCTTATGAATTTAGTCTATTTGTATCACCACTTTGTGATAGTGTTTCTATAACAAAGTAGCGAACCTAGTCCGTATTTGAAACTCTGTTAAGGTTAAGTAGATTCCTACTGGAAGAATACTTATTGCAATGATTCTCTAAGGAAGACTTCGAGAAAATTTTTGCATTTCTTCACTAATCTTGGATAACTACTCTTTGTCAAAAATACTCTTCGTTCAAAAGTTTATATATATATATGCGTATAATGCTTTGCCCATGTTATCTTGTAAACAACATAACTAGAATAATATTTGGGGATTTTAACCGGGCTGGAATATGTTTTGAGAAAAATGTGAAAACCTCGGATGAGTTCGTAGATGGGCCATCTAGTTTAAAAAGGGTAGATATAGTGGGGTGTTGAAATTTTCATTTCTCTATAACTTCCTTAATATTGAAGGCAGAAAAATTAATGAAGTTAGCACCTTATTAAGGAAAACAACTTTCGTATTTAAAGGTTTTTGATAGCTGCAATTGTTTCAAAGTTGCGGGCTGAAAAGTGATTTTGAAGTCCTAATTTTGACTGTTTCTAATATCAACAATTTTTGTTGTCAGTGTTGAACAAAATGGATTAAAATTTTTACTTTTCTTTTATTTCCATAGTTTGAAATCGTTTAAATGCATGTTGAGTAAAGATTAAAAGTTTGACTAAAACTAATTAAAGAAGGAAAAAGAATTAATGGCAACACTATGTAAAAGCCATCAGCTTAAAAATTTCCAGAAGCTGCGTTTTTTTTTTTTAGTTCTTTATATATATATTTTAAAATGATCTCTTTATATTAGTTCGGAAAACTTTTTTTGTCGTTATAGCTGTCTATCAGTCCGTCTGTTGTCTGTTTGAGACAAAAATAACTCAAAAACGCTTTGAGGCAGACAAATGAAATTTCATATACGGTCTTATCACCATATTTGCACATTTCTGCTAGATGTTGAGCAAAACCTATTCTGAGGAAATCTGTCTATCCAACAATTTTGTAATTATTGGGTTCAGTAATTACAAAACCCAAAGAGTAATGGGAATAAAGTATTGTACACAGGTTTAACATCTAAAACGGAGATTTCTATTAAATTTTCAACCAAATCTGTCAAGCTGTTGGCCATTTATCAGTCCATATTTTCTCATGCATGCAAAAGCGATAATTTATGAATTTTGAAATTCATTATGTTGTGATTATAGTTGTAGTTTCTTTTCAAATTTTGGTGTGAATCGGTCTGCTAAAAAGGTTTCAAAATCACGTATTCAATTAAATCCTTAATTAAATACGTGAAAATACTAGATTTTTCCCAAAGCTCTATTTTGTAACTATTCGCCAGATCTGTACTTTATTGATAGTTTTCATGGCGTTGGTGAACGCCATTCAAGGTATTCGCGGCTTTATTCTATGTCCATAATTTTATGCAGAGAGAGGGGGGGGGGAATTAATGGGAGGGTATGCGAGAATGTTTTGGGAAGACCACGCTCGTTGGTTTTCGTCTAAGAATTGAAAGTAATTTGAAAATAAGAACTTACATGAAAAGGTTGCCGAGAGAATTTTTTTTTATTTGAGATATCTCTCAAATATAAAAGATAAAAAAGAAGCGGCAATTAGTGAAAGTCATAAACTTTTATATGGAATAAAAAATTGTCGAAATCGATCCTGTGACTGAAGGTTGGGTGCTTTATTGCTTTTACCAATTATCTTAAATCTATTTTATCTTTTCCGCTTCCTTATTCTCATTTATAAAGATTTACTGTTGTTGTACAATAAAAAATTGTGAAAAGTGAGGTAAAAAAATTAAAAATATATGTAAGGATATTATTACAAAAAAAAGTTACAGTACGTTAATTTAATTTAATTTAATTTTTACATGTCATTAATTACATTTTTTTTCTTATTCCTTTTCGAATTTTGTGTTCGTGAAGAAATGTAAAGAAATTCAGCAGTAGAAAAACATTTAAAACTAGATTTTTAACATTTTTAGTTCTGCTTTGTTTTTAATTGTTCTTTTCCCCCCTTCAAACCGTATAGTTGAAGGAAATGCGTCTTATTATTATCTATTCGCTGCAAAGGGAAATCGGGATTAGATTGATGTACAGTTCAACTAATTTTCCTTATTTCTGTGGAAAGTCATACGTACTTCCCTCGCTTTTGCTCTTAAGATTAAAAACTCTGAGAGGCAAATTAAATTAAGTTGTTGATAGATTTAAATATTTAATTATATATTTTGAAATATGTAAATATATACTACATTTCAATAAATTAAAGACAGTTGAGAATGTTATATAACATATGTTACATAATGCTTTTTGTTTATGTTAAGAATATTTATGCAAAAACCGCTCCTGATTCTAATGGAAAATCTTGAGATGTCAACACATTGCTTAATCAGATCGATGTGCATTATTTGATTCGATTGAAAAATTAAAAATTATATTATTTTAATACATAGGGCATCGTTAATTATATATATATATCATTAGAAATAAATATATATTTCCAAAAATGATATTGTGTCTAGATTATTTTCCTAAATATAACTGAAGAAGAAATGCTTTAGATGACGTAAAAATCATATTTTATGTTTTGAGTCATTAAATGTATTCATGAAAAAATTACAATATTTGAATTTGTAAATAATCCTCCGATTCTATTAATCATGCTTAGTAAAATATTTTTAGCATTTTTAACTAAAAAAAAAGCTTCATTCATCTGCGATTAAAACTGAATTATGATGCTTTGAATGTTAATTACTGTAGACCGGGCGTCATCCATTGATTGACGTATTTTTTTTTTGAGGCGGCTAATAAAGTGGCCTTAAATTGTGGTTAGATTATTTTTCCAAATATAACTAAGAAAATAGTATAAAAATTTAATTTCTTAATTTTTAAATAATGTATTTAATAACAAATGGGATATAAAATAGTCCTTTATCTCTTTTAAAACATTTTTCAATTGTTAATATATATCTGTCTCTAATGGTGTAGAAATTAATTCTTGGAACACAATTAGAATATCTTTTTATATGCGTTTTGATAATCTTGGAGGAATAATAATTATTAATGAGCTTTTTAAGCCTTTATATCTTTTGAACATATTTATTAGAACTTTTAATAAAATAAAGCAGACAGATAAATTTTATTCAAGAAAGAATAAAATAAAATATTTTTACATGATGTTTTTAAGTCGGCATATTATCTGTGAATTCCATGATGCTAAAGTCATACCACAAATAATACAAATTTCCATTAGACTTATAACTAACTAATTTGAGGCAAGGTTGCTTTCTATATAATAGATATTCACAAAGATAAAGTTTTTCAATATGTTAATAAGATTTTTAATTAATTAAAACTTTAGTGAAATGTTGACATTTTTATTCAGTAACATCGCAGTATATTATCGCATAGAAATTATTTGATGTCAGTTTTATTTTTGCAGAGCTTATTTCGCTAATTCTAATAAATTTTATTTCTCTAATAAATTTTAAAAAAATATTTTTAGTCAAATTTGTGACAGTCCTTTTTGATATTGTGTGAAATTCAAATCAATTTTAAAATTTCATCAAATCTTTTCAAAATCGCGTGCTTTTGTCAATGTTAAAGTTATGATTTTAAAAAATTGCTTTCCCTTTGGGCATTAACTTTAATTCGCTTGATAATATTTAAGACCGGCATTTTTATTTATTTTGCTCATTGAGAGATTAAAAATTGCTAAGAGCAGAATGCAACAGCTAATGACGAGTCTTCAGAATTAAGATTATTTTTTAATTATATAATTCTTGATATTCTTTAAAAAAAGTCATTGTGATTCGAGTGTGTTTTCTTAATTATTTTTTTCACTGAAAGAATTTGATAATGAATGTGTTAATAAACATATTTTAGATTGATAAGATAAATGCATAATTAACTATTTTAACTTAAATAGCTTATAGGGAATGTGAGTTTTCTCGCTTCAGTAGCCTAAAGTAAAGATATAAAATAACGACAGATGTCAAAATGTTCTTTCTTCAGCTTTATAAACACGGGACTCTTTTCATAAAATCAAAGTTCGAATTGTGTTCAACACCTAAAGGAAGAAAATAAAAATACCATTCACGATATTTGCAAAAGGAGACGGCTGAGTAAATTTGCACAATTTCATATTCGTCCTTCGACGTCAGATTATGAGCTTTTAACTTATTTTGACGTGCAGGAAAGTGCACCTGCTCAATTACATCACATTTTAATGATAATCGTCTGCTGGGATGCACTTTTGGTGGAAGTTCATATTAGGACCAAATAAGGAATTCTAAGCATTTCGGAAACCATAAAATTTAAAGGTATATGATATTTTCCTTCTATATATAAGGTTTTCCATAGGAAATTAAGATGTCTTGTTCGATTGATAGCCATAATCAGGATTTTCATATAATACACTAAACAAATAAATAAAATCAAAAATTAGGTTTTTAAGATTATTTTATTCAGCTTTTAAAATCAATATCTATTAATAAAAAAGGAGAATCTATGAATATTGCGTGTGTGATGAGAATGTGCAATGAATTAGATGTTGATGAATTAATCTATTTGCCAAACATAACATACTATATAGTAGTATAATCTTGGAGAGTAAATGTGCAACTCGGTGTAATTTTTTTTGAAATTTTAATTAATTAAAATTAAGAAAATTCTAACATACCTTTACTATAATTCCAAAACTTTTATGACTCAAAAATAATTTTTACGCCATTTTAAAATTTATAAAAAATTGTCTTTTTACTAATACTAATTGAATTGTGAAATTTTTTCCTAATTTTTGATAATGTTTTATATATATATATATATATATATTACTTAATTTTCAGTAATTATTGCACAGGAACTCAAATCTTTTACATTACTTCATCAAATATTTTACCGCATGATTATTTTCCATTATTGAAAGTTAAAAGGAAGCAAACCAAACAAAATGGATTCTGTTTAATATTCTTGTAGTTTACTTGGCGAATAAGAAAGTTGAATGCTGTACAGCGAAGGTAAAAAGAAAGAATTATGTTCTTAAAAGCGAAATGAGGTCCTTGGAACTGATTCTACTTGGATGGTTCAATGAACAATAAACTGAACAAATGTAAAACGATTAATCTAACATAGTTCTCGCAATTTGATGTTTAAAGATATTTTCTTGATGGAATCCTAAGTATTAAATTATATATAAGCGATATGATTGAAAGTAAACAATTATTTTTTTTCAGCAAACCAATTTGGCTCTCGACTTTTGCATTTATACTAAAGTAGAAATTTATACCGACTGAGCTGAAAATTTCCATTTATTTTAAATCTAGATTGGAAAGAAGATTAATTTTATTTAAATAAAGTTTCACAAAATAATTTTAGATTTTTCTAAGATCTAAATACATTAGTCAAAATGTATGTACGATTTTTTTTTTACATTTAAATAAAGATTTTATATATACATTTTTTTAAATATTATTATTACTTTATTTTTTTGTTTTCAAATCCTATGACTTTCATATAAGTATGGAAATCAGAATAAGTTCAGAATGGTTTTGTAGCAGAATTTCAGATCGGTGAAAAGGAGGAGACACGATTTCATTCAACAGTTCCTACCGCTTACGTGAGCTGATACACGTCCTTTCGGGTCAAACTTTTCTGATGCTGTAAAATAAGCTGTGGTTTAAGAATATTTTTGCTCAAAATTATAGGGTGTTGCTTTAATAAACCATGACAACTACCAAATAGGGTGTTACTGAAATAGAATAATCAACATATATATATATATATATATATATATATATATATTACAGAATAACATGATCAAATTCAAAGTATTTAAATTTCAAGTGCAAATGAAGGATTTTTTAAAAGAAACTTTGGTTTTAATTTCGAGGGCAAATGAAAAAAAAATTTTTTAGACTCCTTCCAGATCGAATTTCAAAAACCATATTTTATTAAATTTTACTGTGAATGAAAGTTTGAAAGGTGATAAGAGTATATGACTTAACTTTTTTTTTTGTTTTTTTCACCCACCGTGAGTGGCTGAAAATAATCAAATTAAATCTCAAAAAACCATGGTGAAATTTTTACATCGGATATTAAATCATTCTCGCGTTGTTTTCCATCATTTGTCATTATATATATATATATATATTGTGATTAATCGAATTTTTTATTTAAAAACTGTGGTTAAAAAGTCAGTCGCGATTTATATATTTATCCTATATATATTTATCATTTTCAGATAAGCATATTTCAAATAATGACATGCTAATTTAGATTTGTTTGTAACTTGGATATTCAGTCCTTAAATTTATGATCGTTAGTTATTGGGCTAGAAGGACGATATAGTTTAGAATATACTAGTTGAAAAGATTCATTTGTGAGTGTAGCACATGCTAGACGTAGAGCAGTTTGTAACGGCAGTTAAGGAATATATTTCTGAAGAACAAATCTGTATTTCTTGGATAATAAACCGTTTCTTAAGTGTATTTGTGTCATAGATTCTCGCTAAGAAGAGGGATTTCGTTTAAGATTAGGGTTAATTTTCCCTCTCTGGTGTAAGTGTATCAGTATTAATTTGAAAAGACGACTAAAATTTTTTTCACTCTGCATATTATTATTTATCTCTTTATGTTAGTGGTGATTTCGATATATGTGCCTAGTTTATAAAGATTTGTGTTATTTTTTTTATTTCAAGCAATGTCCGACGCCACGAAATTAAAAAAGAAATGAATTAACAAGCTAATATATTCTGAAATACAGTGGCTTAATGACGGGAAGAGGCAAAAAAGGTACTATAGTTGCTCCGGGTGCCTATTTTAGCGGCCCTTGGACATATAACAGTTATATATTTGTCTTTTAAGTCAAACATGATGAATACCTGCTTCTAGGACTATTTGCCTTTGTTAAGCTTCTAATGACAATTGAGGCTGATGACAATTGATATTGATGAGACACCAATTTCAACATAGACTATTACATCTCTTTTTATATTGTTATTATTAGCAATGCATGTTACTTTATATCAATTAATGCAAGATTAATTTATGAAAAAGTGATTTAAAACATTAAATGTTCTCCTAAGATGAAGAGTCAACAAAAACTGCCTTTAAGTGGTATCAATGAAGTTCAAAAGTAAGTATTAAGCAGGTATTAATTAAATTTAGCAGCATTACTTTTATTTTCTAAAGGAGGACATATCAATTCAGATATAAACTTCATTGAGCGAAAGGTTTGGATCAAGTGATCATTTAAAGTTTTATTAAACAATTATTACAAATTTTCTTGGAATTTAAATTATGGGATAGATTGTAGATAATATTCCACGTGACTACGACACCACATAAATTGACTCCATCTCATTTAAGGACAAGACATATATCAGAAAAATTCTATATAATTCACAATGTATGCAATGTTTTGATATCGATGTACTTCCAAGAAAATTTACGGTATGTAGACTTCCAAAACACTGCATTAACTTGTTGCATGGATTAGAGATGAAGTATGATTATGAAATATTCTCTTGTTAGACTACACTAAGATAACGATATCTCACCGAAAATAATCGTCTAGAAGATTTCGGTGCACCTTTCTGGATCATTTGAAGGAAATTTGGGAATTTTTAGTTGCAAAGACAGTCATCTTTGCATCCATAAAAGTTTCATTTTAAAAAACTGTCAAAAAATTGATATTTTGATAGAAAATATAGAGGTTTCATTTATTTCCCAAGATTTTGCTTATGAGTTCTTCTATTTTGAAAGCTGTTGAAGCTTGATCCAAACCTAGTTTATTTTAGAGAATACATCAAATGGTTGAATATTTTTAAAAATGAAATAAAGTATTATCTTAATTGTTAATTTTGTTGAATATATTACACATCCATTCATTGGATATATTATTCACACATGAATCTTAAGATTCTAGTCTGCTTAACTACCAAGTTTGTGCAAAATGTTATAGAAGCATATCCTCGGTTTTAAAAATATTCTAATTACTAAGTAAAAGTAATGAAGCATATAGGAATCTAGTCATTTAAATTTGATGATACGTTAATATTATACTATATTTTTTCTTTAACAGAATTTGTACTTCTTTTACAAACTTATTTTTTTTTTAACAATTAGGAAAATAAAATTTTCTAATCGATCTGCTTGCGGCACCTTCTCAACTTAATTTTCTTAGGCAACTACCTAGTCTATCTGGTTGAAAATTTGCCACTGCTTAATTATATACAATAGAATAATAAAAAGAACTAAAATGAACTGAATTTAAAAAACTGCAACTACTACATTATTAAATTCGAAGATCAATGTAATTTTTCAGGATCTAATGCCATGGGAATTCCGTTATCATTTTTTGTTCCAAGAAACATTTTTTTCTTCTCCAAGGTGACAATTGTTTGCCTTGAAGCTTCAAGTCAAGATCATCCGTAAACTTACAAAGCAGTTTAACTCGCTTTTTGAAAGGCTTCCATGAACATGTTTGTTTGTTCGGTTTTTAAAGTTATCGTTTGAGCCAGTTGTTCGAATTTATCGTTTGTATTTTCATTAGTCTCGGTTGTGAATGCATTTCTTTCAACAATTTGATATTACTTTGTTGTTGCAGATAATTTTTGGAATCTTTATCTGGCTTTACCAATGTTGCATGCTTCCTCCTTTTTTTAAAACTTAAGAATCTCTCTAGTAAAATTTAAATCTGCAGAATTGAGTTGTAGATTCATGTTGAGCAGCACAAATATTGCATTTTTCGTGATCTGTGAAAAGGTATAAATGGATAAAGTCATAAGATGCACAAATGGGATTTTTGTTTCAAACTCTGGTTGAGTGCAAAAAACAATAATATTTCGCACGCTGATGTGGTCGATCAATAAATAATTGAATTTGCGTTCGAGTAAACTAAACTTCAACTCGTTCTGATAAAGTAAATTTCCAATATTTTAACTATGACAGCATACGCTCTCTCTACTTGTTTTGTTTGATAAAACGTATCATTTCAATTATTCGATTCATTCATAAGATTATTGTGATAACTGGCATATCACACAACAGGAAAGGATAATTAATATTTTTGCAAATTATATGTATGTTAAAAAGAATATTTGAAATTTTATTGGAAGAAAGCAGTTGCTGTGGTGAAATCACTCTATTTGTTGAGACTGGAGGATCTGCCAAAATTTTCTTTAGCGATATCTCACAAAACTTGAAGAAAAAATTAGACCAATGGATAGCTGAAGACTTGTTCTTTGGTTTAAAAAATTGTTTTAAATATATAGATTACTGAGATCCAAATTAATTTTTTAGCTGTATTCAAAGACAATTTCAAAATTCATTTTCACTTTAAACAGACTATAACTAATAAAAAAACCTTGAGCAGTTCACTTTCCTGCTAATTAATAACAGTTTTTTTTTTAAATCAAAAGACTCATATAAAGAAGAAAAAATAATCAAAAATAAAAATACTTGATACAAAAACGATGCAAAAAAATAAAATCCAGCCTCTTTAAGCCAATCTTTTTAGTTTATTCATAATTCTAAAGATATACACAGTGATCTCATATGTATTTTCAAATAAGCCTTCTAAAACGACACATCGTTGAGTGAGAAAAGAGCCAAAAATAAATTTCTCTTGGCGCCAATATAAATTTTAAGCAGTTGACGACCGTATGACTCGCCTGTGGTTTACATCTACTATCTAACAGTGCCGAACCATCTAATTAAATGACTCTTTCTCTTATAGTTAAGAGATAAAAAAGAAGGGGTCGTCTAATTAAATAGATCGTCTGAATATCAGGGATGAGCTTTGGCAATGAACCTGCTAAAAAGCTATTACAAATAAAATCAACTGAACTTTGGATGCATTTAATGTTAGCTCCAAGAATTAAAAGCATAATAATAATAAATTTATTGTCTTGAAATAACAAAATTGGATTTATAGAAACGAAGGCTGCTGCTGTAGTATTTTGCAAATTTATAAACATTTTTAAATTCCAAATTTATTTAATATCATTTCCAGATTTTTAAATTAAAAAAAAATCGTTATAAAAATATTTATTTTGCATTGAATAGAAATATGACCAATTATTCGAAGGTTTGATTTTTAATTTCACAGTTTATTGAGGGTTTTGACTCCAGAAGCCAAATCAATTATGCCGCACCATTAATATTATTAAAAACAAAAATACTGGGGAAATTTTTAAAATCAGGGAAAGCTGTTATAATTTTAAAGCTGAAAAGTTTCTTTTAATAGCAATTAAATTTAAATTCAATACCATTTGCAGCAATTAGATGATATTTGGAGAAAAATTTATTTCTTGACTATATTTGCTGATGAAATTATTTTGTAAAATCGAAGCATTTCTCTCACTGATCTCTACTAATAACGAAGAGGAATGCATGTGCTTGGGTGCTGATGCTCAACAGGACAAACGTTAGAGTTAGAGTTAGAGATAGTAAATGCGGCAAAGATATATTTTAGAAAGTGAGAATGTAAATGAATGAAAACTCATGTTTTTTTATAATTTTAATTAATCAAAATATAAACAAAATTTTGGTATTTTTCCATGAAAACTTCCAAAAATATATCAGCACGAAATTGATTTTTAGATCAGCTTAAATTTAAAAAAAAAAATACTTTTCCAATCATATAAATTTTTTGTCATATAATTCTTTCCTGTTTTTAATTAATTTTTAAAAATTATTTTACACTTATTTTAATGTATATTTTATTGTTGATATGAAACTCGAATCATTTTCATTTCTATTCCTAAAATTTCATCCTGGTTATTTACACCATTGTTTTGATCAAGGTTTGAAGATTCCTCTTATTAGTTTTCCTATTAGCTTAGCTTTCCTTTTATTAGTCTAGCTTTCCTCATATTAGCTTAGTTTAATAGCTTTCAATATGATTTTTATAAAAATATTTGTTCTTTTTTATACTTACATTTCTTGTTAGAATTTAACTTCAGAATCAATTAATGGTGAAAAATTTTCAATGTGCGTCCATTTTTTAAGCATTGCTATTCTTTATAACTGGATGTATAAAGATAAATACAAAAATTTAGAGAAATGCGTAGCGTAATGAATGAAACGGCGTAAGGTTTAAAAATAGAATGAATCATATGCCTATCAAAAATTTTAAATTTATAAATATTTTTTTGTGGCAACCATTTAGACATACCTACTCACAATATTTAATTGAAATTTTTAGCAACTATTAAACCCGGAGAACTAACAAATAACCAGAAATAACAAATGTGTTGTAAAGGTAAACTAAGTACAACTGTTAAATTAAGTAGGATAATAAAATTAAAACATTCGATCCTTTTAAATGAACATTGCCAGATCAGAGACTATAAATATTATTCTTTAAAGGAACGAATTTTTTTCTGATCTAGAAACTAGAATACACGGAAACTAATAAAACAACAATTCAATGGTAATGAGCTGCAGTTTGTTATTTACAAAAAGATTACTTTCATTAATGAATCTGTGGGTTATGCTGGTAATATCCAGAGAAGTAGATAATAACTGTGAGCTGAAAAAAATCAATATAATCTATACTTATAATAAACCTCAGTCTCTCTCTCTCTCTCTCTCTCTGTGTGTGTATATGTGTGTGTGTTTGTGTTGGCGCTGTACAGGCCAGACCGTTTGACTTACAGCTACTAAATTTGATAAATGTATGCCTTGGAGATCGGGAATATGCACCTGATGATCCTTTTTTAAAAATTTTTAATTAGTATTTTAATTATTAATTAAAAACTAACTTTTCCGCCAAAAAAATCATCATTTTCTCATCGCCAAATGAGTAAGGCTTCAGTTTTTTCCCCACGCTAATGAGGTTAGGCATAACATGTTTTCGACCAATTATTTAAAACGATTCTGTTTATTTTTTTTAATGTTTGATGCATTTAAAATTAAACATTGTTAATTAATCGATCTATCAGATTCATTCTGAAGTACTTTTGAATTAAAATAAAACAGAAAAAAGGAAATTAAAGATTGGCGTGAAAATTCACACATTTGAAGATTCACGCATGCGCATTGTGTTCTGATTGTTGACAACTATTTTCAACGGATTTGAACTTGATTAAAATTATTTTTAGGTTCGTTGTATGCTTTTGTAATTAAAATGTATTTATGTTAGTTATATATTTTTTGTATATGCTTATAGTTTTAAGTACATCGTTTTTTTAAATAGTTTTTTTAACCTGTTTTCAACCGATTATTTTAAATGATTCTGTTTATTTTCTTAGTATTTGATGCATTTAAAATTAAACATTGTTAATTTATCTATCTGCTCATGGTGAATCTGAGAAAATTTTGTTGAAAAATTCTTGAGATATTACATAAATTAAGAAAGATATTCTTTAGTGCCCATAAAGTTTAAATGCTCAGTGACTCTGTTTTCGGTAATCATATTATAAAAAAAGTGCTTTGTTTCAGTAAAAAATATTATTTCAGATTAATTATTTATTGCAGATTAATTATTTCCACTTTAATTTAAAGGATAAATTTTACGGGAGCTAACAGAAAATTAGAGAGATGACTGAATGACGTTATGACTGAAGATCTTTATAATATTATGAGTGAATTATATGACTATCAACATTTGAAGTTTTAAAATATTTTGATGAAGAGGCTATTAAAATAGGAATTACATAAAATATTTAATTATTAAAATGTTAACGAACATTAAGATTGGCGAACCAATTCAGTAAAATTCTTTCTTTCTGGTTATTGTTTCACAGCAAAGTAACATAGTGTATCGCGATCTTAAACGAAGTGAGACTAAATTTCCTAATAATAATAATAAAAACTTGTTCCTATTTCAAAACAAATTTCAAAAAAGTAAGTCGCATCCACCATAGACTTTTTTAATGTTTTTGTTGATATGTTTAAGATCAATTACAGTTATAATCAAAGACGAATATTATTTATAACAATAAAATTGTTAAAATACTTGTGTCATCTTTTGTTTCATGTTATTAATATTCATCTCTATTGATGTTAATTCCAATAGTATACATAGACGGGATATTAAGTTTCTCAATGCATTTTTTTTTTTTTTTTTTTTTCTATTAGTGATTCACAGAAAAACGAATAAATTTAACAAGAAGCCTGAATTCTTAAAGAATGGAGCTTTCAAATGAGCTTACTGAGCGGATCAGCCTTATAACGCAGTCTTTTCTTTTGTTTTTCTATTAGAAAGCGTGTTCAGCCTGATCGTGACTCAATACCTAATTTCTAAATAGTTAGAAATGGGTATAATTTTCCAAATGGAAAATTTCTCAAAACGAGGCAAAGAATTATATTTTATGCTGTTTGAGTCAAAAATTGTGGTACTGAAAAACTTATACAATCTAAAGTTTTATTCTGTTTCTCGGTCACATCAGTCATATTTAGTAAAATAATCTGGATCCATTAAAATTTTCAACAAAGTTCCAGAATTTGTCAATAAAGCGATCCAAAATTTGAAGCATTGAATATCATTTTTTTAAAACGATTTCAGTCTTTTCAGTGGTCGTCTATAAGAAATGCATTAATCATCACATGACGTTTCCTCGATGTGGTCGCTTATTTAGCCTCGGATAATGAAGTAAAAAGTACATAATTCAGTCTGTTTTAATCGCAGAAATGTGGATTTTTTTTGTTTAAAATGTTAGCGTGTCAAGAATATTTTATTACATTTTACTAATAGGACAAGGAGGGCTGTATATATATATATATAAAAATTAGATCTTGCAAATTTCCCAGTAGTACATTTATTGGCTCACACAATAACAACAAGAAACAAACAAAAACATATACGCACGAAATTTTTTAAGTCATTTAAAGCATTTTTCGAAATGGTAGCATATCCTTAACTGCATCTTTCTAAAAATTAGATATTAAAACATGATTTTAATGCACACTCTCTATATAGAAGAATGAATTTGCAACATAAATTTGATTAAGAAAATTTATTAATGCATAAGAATATTTTTAATATACAGAACAGAATTTTTACTATCAAAACTTTTTAAATAATAAAAAGCTCAAAACACTGATTTTTTTAGTTCATTATCCAAAAAAAGATTAAAAATTAAAAAAAAAACGAATTTTAGTTTTTTTCACCCATTTAAGAATTCATTTCTTCAATTTATTGTTATTCTCTCATTGTTGATTAATTCTTTTCTTGTTTCCCGTGGAGTTTCGCTTTCTAAATATAGCACGAAACGAACGAACGAACAAACAAACAAACAAGAGAATCATCGTAAAACTTGAACGGCATTATTCAGGGGTTCACAAAATTTAAACATTGTTTCCATTTTTCAGAAACCGAATGTATTGCGCCTTCCTTCATCATCAAGAATAGAATGTTTCTAGAGTCGAATAGCAAACATTCCACCTGAAAGAGATTTTATGGGAAAAACTTATGTGAAGAATGAAACATTTTTTAAATTAAATATAAAAAAAATCAAATGTATGGTGTGATGGAGATTTTAAGTCCATGTCATATTTTTCAAATTGTGGAAAAATATATATACATTCAAGATCTTATTGCGACCCACAGTTTGAGACCTCTTGTCATAATTTATTACTATTCATTGTACCAAAAATGTAGTATTTTATGCGACCCTTGCATTAAATATGAAACATAATCTAACAAAATTTCTTTGTTTGAACTTTAAGTTATCTGAAATTTCAAAGCGATTGTTGCTTTTGGAACAATGCCAAATTAAGAAGTCTTTAACTCATTAGAATTACGGCAAATTAACTTACATGTGCTCATTTGTAGCTGTACAAATGATTAATTAACTCGAGACAAATACTGAATGAAAGGAAGAAAAAAAGGAAGAAAAGCAAAAAAAAAAAAATGTCTTTTAGTTCTAGCTTATTTTTAGATACATTTCTCACGTCCTGTAACGGAGACTTGTGACTCAAATTGCGGATAAGAGAACGACAGGATTCTTTTGATTTTTATCAACGCCTATGTCAAGGCAGATAAAAATAGACGCCTCCCCTCTATTACGTCTAGTGAATGAGTAATTTCGAGAAATTGATAGAATTCTGGAAAACACCTTTTCTCGATTTTTCTGTTTTCTTTTTGAATCTTTTCCAGTTCGTTTTTTTTTTTTTCAATTTTTATTTTTCGTCTATACCACAGAGAAGGAGAGAAACTATCTTTTCCTCATTGTTTTATGAAGAGATAAAAATAATTACAGAATTTCAATTATCTGAATTAAAGGGGAACTGGACCGATTTAAAATATCCAATAAAAAACCCAGATATTTAAAAGACAGCGATAAATAATGAAATTAATTTTATTAAACATAAGCTATGGAAAGTTATAATAAACTAGAATATATATGAAAATTTAATGCTTATATATGTATGTATTATACTTTTATACATAAATATATGTATATAATAATATGTTTGTATATATAAAAACCATGATATGTTTTTTTTTTAATATTCTGTTTTAATGACTAACAAAAATCTCATTCTTTTCAGAAAGAATGCATCAAGGTCACTAACTGCGTTCCAATTATTATTTTCTCGAATTTGACGTTTTCTTTCTTTTCTTTTCTTCTTCTTCTTCTCTCTCTCTCTCTCTCTTTTTTTTTTTTTTTTCCAAACCCGATTCGAACGCTCTGTATTTTTTAAAAATAGGCTAATCTCTGCTAATAATTAAAGGGAAATGTATAACTGTTGGCAATCTAAGGTCAAATTATTTAACTTAGAATTATTAAATTTAGCCCAAATTTACTTGGAAGGTCGAGAATGTGCATCTCCGGATTATTTTTGATACTTTAATTTGTATTGCAATTAATTAAAGCTTAAATGCTTTATTTCTATTTATTGTTTCCGTGTGGCATGTAAGGAAATAACAGTATATAAAAGCGAAGTAACAGTACATCAGATGATGACTTTTAATTAGAAGATTGATTACTTGAACTGTTTGATAGCATTATGGGACTTGACACTAGAAAAAAAAAGTTACTCAAAATGAAAAAAAAAAAGTATCAAGTAATAGTACACAATAATATATATATATATTTTTAAATAACAAGGTTCTGATATCTATCATAATCTAATGCTTAAAACTTTAATCTGATTCTTTTTTGAAGGTATTATAAGCAAATTGTAAGTTATGCATATGAGATTTTAATGAAATTAAACACAACCAATATTCCTGGCGAAATAGCTAGTCGCCAAAGGTGGCTAGTAAGAAACAAACAAACAAACAAAAAGAATCATAATAAATAGTTTTATCGAGTTAAATTTAAACAGCAATTGCTTATTCTGAAATTCGGTAAATCAACCAATAGAGATAAAAGAAATCACTATCGCTTCTCACTTGGGTAGTAAATCAGGTCTGCGATACACGCTTGGGAGAAAGTGGATGGGTGGAAGACTTGATTACCTGGTTTCTATTCAGGTGACTGAGGTAGCGGGATATTTTTAAATGAGCAATTTCGATTTTCCCGACAGAGCATTTACAATAAATAATTCGCTTTACAATTCTTAGATAATTTAAGAATTTTAAAGTGAATTATTTATAGTAAATGTTAATTTTATTGTAATATGGTTGTGGTGTGGTATTGTGTGTGGTTTGTTCTTTTATTGTAAACTTATTAATTTTATTGTAATGTGTTTGTTATGTGTTAATTATAAATGTATTAATTTTATTGATGCTCCTTTTTATTGTGAAGTAAATTATTTATTGTAATTTATTGTAGATGCAATATTTGTAGTAATTAAGTGTACAATTTTTAGATTTGGGAGAACATATAGATTACCGTGGCCTAGATTGGTGAACTGCTAGGGGGCTGGAGATTTCCAAGTTCTAAACTTGATTCCACCGAAAAAGAATTACAAGATTCTGTTCCAAATGAGCTCTAGTGTTGATTCAAAATGGAATTTTAATTTAATTAAATTAAAACTGGGGAAGTATCTTATTATTAATTCAACAATTAATTCTGAAATAGTGATTTTGGAAGAACGAATTCTACTTTATGAAGCAATCACACAGTATTTCTACGAAGACTTCTGATTTATTAAAATGTGTATCATAGAATTCGTTTTGATTTCTCTTTGTTACGACGTTCATTTTATAAATTTTCTTCACCTTTCAAATTAAGATTGCTCAGATGAATAAGATATGTTTTGATTTTTTGTTGAAGTTTATAAGAAACATCTATCATGCTACAGCTAATTCTAATATCTGAATAAAGACGAACATATCAAGCAAATTATACGGGCATTTTTCATGATTTTATGTATCGGTTAGATCATCAGTATTCTATTTTTAACTTAATAATTTTGCTTTTTTAATTGCGTCTTATCAGATAACGTGTCGATATCGTCAATCATCTCAATCAATGATGAATTCATCAAAAATTCTAATAGTCTTTTCGAAATACGATATAATTTCCTAGAATTTCATGATAGAAACGTGTTAAAGAAATGAATTATTAAGGTTCAGTATTTTAATAGCAAAGTTAAGGTTTCAATTTGAACATCTTTTCTAACATATGATAATTTCTTCTGATAATCTTTTAATAATCTATTACTTTATCTAATCTATCAACAAGGATACTAATAATTTCTAATTTATTTTCTTGTAAATAGTAAAAATAGTAATTTCAGTAAAATAATAAATTTTTTTTAAATAACTGGAATGTAAAAACTTTCAATTAAATAAATGAACGTTCTGCTTACTATTCCTTTAGAAAAATTGTAGTTAATAATAATTCATTTGATGTTAGAAAAATTTGATTTCGTGATATGAAGGTGAAATTTGAAACAGCCTCTAGGTTATAGATATCAAATGATAGTTTCAGACATTTCAAAAGTCTTGATTTATAATTACATTTTTTCCAAATAGGAGAATGGGTTATGGAGGAATAAAAAAAGGAATTTGGAAAATTATTACAAATAAATCAGTAGTATTGTTATATAAAATAAATACATAAAATCCAATAAATATGTTACAATAAATATAAAAAAATATTTTTAGCTGCAATTCATGACAGATATGAGGTAGTAAACTTTTATGACAGAGAAATTTCTTCATACATTCTGTAAATATTCAATGTAACAGAATTTGATGAAAAGTTTTCAACAGAAACTGTGTCAACTTTTCTGAATGGCGGATAAATATTATTCGGGAAATCAATTTTTTACAAATCAGTATCGGAAACTGGATAAATTCATTTTGGATTCTAACGTTTCATTTCCTGAACACATTGAATTAATACTAATATTGGGAAATTCATTGTTAGTGAAAATACAAATCAGTTTAACTCGATAATAATAGTTTTAAAAAGTTGTACTTACAATTTCGCAGAATTCAAAATACTGAGGGTTTTTTTTTTTTTTTTTTTCAATTTTATAGCAACAGTGGGGTGAAAACTTTTGGGGAGAACAACTTTTTGAAAAAAATTCTTTTATGTATCAACTGTATCTTAAACCTGCTGGAATGGCCTCCCAAATCTTTCTTGTATACTCTAATAAATTGTCATGCCAGAGAATGCCTTACATGGCATTAGCGTATAATAGTTACAAAATATTAACTTTTAACACGAGTTTAGCATTTTTATTATATTTATCTTATTTCCTCGGCGAGTTATTTGGCGATTATTCCTTGGCATGCGTTGATAGTATCCAAAAATCGAATTTTTGTTTTAAACACGTTTTTTTCAACCGATTGAAAAAAAAATTGACAAAAACTGCACTTGCACATACCAAATTTGATATATTTATGTCATTGCGTTGTTGAATTATCGCATTTACGTATTTATGAAAATACAGACAGACAAACTGTCAACTCTTAGTTGCATTTGGCTCAAAATTTGACAAGTGTTTGCACTATAGATGTTAAATCTATGCAATGAATTTTATCTATGTAGCTCTTTTTGTTTCGTAGTTATTGTGTCAACTTATATTTGAAAAGTAGGCCAGACGGACTTCCTCTGAAAAGATTTTACACAAAATTTGATAGAAATCTGAAAATTTGGTGTAATGACCGCATACTAAATTTCAAACGTCTAGCTCATATTTTTTTTAATGATCTTTGTCACAGACAGATAGATGGATATTTTCCAAAAATGTGGTCTAAGGGTTCAGCGAAATCTAAAACGTGGAGATTCGTCGAAATTTCGAGTTCGTAGTTTTTGACGATTACTATACTTTCTCTATACTATAAATAAGAAAGAAAAAAAAATATATAATTTTATCGTAAGTGTAATGTAATGACTTTTACGAAAGAGTTTTGTTGTACCAATAGCTGTAAAGAAAAAAATTGAGAGGCATACACATATGTTTAGTCATTTAGTCAATACGTATTTAGAGTAAATATTAACATTAAAATGATTCTCTCTGATTTGATTCTGTAGCAAACATAAATTCAAGATATAAATATATTTTTCCGCTAATTGAAATTTATTGCCATGTTTTCTCAAGTTAAAATTTTTTTTAGTTTACTTTAAAGATCTTTGCTTTTATTATAGTCTAAACTGTTTTCAGTTGTGAATTATCATAATATTGAACAAAATATACTTTTGTTCATATTTGCAATATGCCATGTATCTTAATGCTGCTGATGCTTCATTTCCCTTAAAAAGATTTTAGATTCAGTTTTTGTATTTTGGAATGCTTATAATCCCAGTAATAATATTTTTTATTACAGAATATACGAATGAGTTCCGAGGATATCGCTAACTGCTGGTTTGAAATTTAAAGCAACGTAGAAATTATTTTTGTGCATTAATATTGTCAGAAGATGTAAAGAACTACGCCGTTAGTTTAAACAAAAAGTAGATTTATTGCAACTCACAACAACACGAGATTGAGAACTTGCCCATAACTGACGGAACTCAGCTTTTATGCATCTATCGAATATTCGAAAACAATCCAATTTGAATATTTAAATTCTAGAAGCTCCCAAATCTTAGATAAACGATAGATAACATTTTAAATAAAAGAATTATAGTCTTTGGATAAAACACTGTGGCTGGGATTCGAGCCAATCAGATGCTCTGCCGACTGAGCCACGACGATTGCTAGTTATTCTGATTTATAAGGTAATGCTTTCAAAACATAATGTAAAAAAGTGCAATACTTACTACAAGCATTTTAATTTATTATAGTTTCAAGAAAAAAAATCGCTCCATAATGCTCTCTCTGTCATGACAAGATACATGACAAATTATTTAACTCTAGATTAAACGATCTGGTCTTCAGAACACACACACACCTTTAGTATTTATTATTGGAGACAATTTAATTAATTAATTGGAGACGATTAATATTTGTTGGATTATATTTTTGTTTAAATTATTTTTAAAATGGGACTAATTTTTTGGCATTATTTGAAACACTTATAATGTAATCACAAAACTGTATTTCCCTTGACATATTTTTACGATTTTTGCCTCTAATGTATAACAAAATATACTATAAAAAAGATTGACGAATTTAGGAGTAGAAAATTTCGATCCAATACTAGTTTTAAAAAAATAAGTCTATATTATGTTATAGAAAGCAAATTTTATTTAATATGCAAAATCGTAATTCTTTTCAAGAAATATTAATTTGCGCAACTTAAGTGTGTGGTATTGCGTAACTAAATGGTAATTATTTATCGTATTATTGGCACTGCGAACAAATCATAACATAGTCAAAGTATCAGAACAATCCTTTTCAAATGGGAAACAAATCTGAACTTACGGACTTCCGTATGATTCTTAAAAATCAGTATACCTCCTCATCAGAATTAAGTTGAATTTAAATCTAATGGGTAAATTTATACAAAATCCAACATTTAACTATTGCTTTTAAGTGCTGAAATAACTATGATGATGTCGCGTCCACGTTACCACGGAAAGGGGCTGTAGTAGTTTCTGAGGATAAGGACCCGAGGGCAGAAGTCTGACTTCTAGCTCATATGATGAAACTCACACATTCGCCTCTACACCTCACAGGTAGAACACAGATGAAGAACAACCATGCCCGAATCGAGATTCGAACCCGAGACGCCAAGATTACGGGGAAGATGCTTATCGGGTTTACATGCATGCGAAAGCACAGATAGACAGACGATCAACTTAACTAGAAATTTAATCCAAAATTTATTAAAGATATTTATTTTAGCTGATATAAAAATGTGTACCAAATTTCATTTATTCAAATTTTGGCGCTTTACAGTCATCGCGTTTACATGCGTACGAAAGAACAAACCGACAAACGGTCAACTGCCTAGTTACATTTTGTTCAAAATTTAATATGGATTTATATTTTACAAGGTAAGTCTGTCATCCAAATTTTATCCATCTTTCTTTTAACTTTTTCTTATACGAAATATTATTTAAAAAAATTCGAACTCCAAATTTTAACGAAAGTCCTCGTTTTATATCTCTCTGAACATGAAAAACCCATTTTTTTGCATTAAGTCTGTCTATCTGTGAACACGATTATTCAAAAATACTTTGAAATAGAAGGTTAAAATTTGGTATATAGAATTACCAACAAATTTATAAATTACTATCAAGTTTTGAACGAAATGCATTCACAGGAAGTTTGTCTGTCTGGTTGTTCGAATGTTAATGAAATTTATAATAACAAAATTCAAAACGCTAAGGAAATAAAATTTAGTACATAAGTCTAGCATCTAAAATACAGATACTTATCGCCCAAATCTAGAAACGGTTGACTGTCTGTCGATATGTACTTTCGCATGCATATAAACATAATAACTTATATCAGTGAAATTCGGTTTGTTATCCTGCGACTACAGCTGTAATTTCGTGTCAATCGGCCGGCCAAAATATACACTTTCGCGATGGATTCAGTAAAAATCCCAGATTCACGCCAACGTTCTATATTTCATAACTGTCGTTCACCAATACCATTCAATGTATTCGCGACCATACTCAAGATCCCAATTTTATAAAGAAGAAGCTGGATAAGACTTTTATTTGTGAGACCACTCCTGTTGGTTTCATTTGGTAGTTATATTAACTTGTACTCAGATAGCCGGACTTCTTTGAATGGATTTCGTTCCAAATTTGACAGAAATCTATAAATTTGGTGTAAAGACTTTATATCAAATTATATCCACCTAGCTCAAAGCATTTTTAATTTATGATGTACAGATATAATTCCAAAAATACAAGGAGGTCTGAAAATTCATCAAAATCTCAGGTTTGAATTTTTGACAATTACAGTGCTTCCGGTATACTTCGCATACGAAAAAGTCAAAACAGACCTCTGTATTTAAGAGATGCTGCAAATAATTGCAACGCACACAACGAAGTGTATTTTTAACGTCGAGACAAGAAAGAGAATTGAGTAAATTACGATCGATTGTTAGTTTAGTTAGAGCGGTGTTCACGCTAAAGCCATTATAATGGTCATACCGCATCAAATTAAGTATGAAATCAGAAGATTAAAGTCTGTAATAGTTTTGAAATAAATAGAAATCTACAAATGTGGAGTAACGACCATATATGTAATTTCAGCCACCGAGCTCAAAGTATTTTCGGTTATCGTATTTATACATAAAGACATGCATTAAAAAAAAATTTTTTTTTGTGAAAGTTTAAAACGTGGGGATTTGTCAAAATATCGAGTTCGAATTTTTTTTCACGATTACAATACTTTCCCTTTGTATACTTCACATACGAGAAAATTAAAATAAGATTCGAACTTTTGGTCCGAAATATTAAAGGTTACAATTGGAGAACTCTGCCATGCTTTTCATCCAATAAGTATGTATAGTGATGAAGTATTTTTTTCCGACTTCTTTCGAAAATAGAGGGATGATGGGGAAAAGGTAATCATTATTGACATACGTAAGGGTCATTAGCTTTCATATAAAAGAAAAATTTAGAAAATAAACCAGTGGTTTGTTGGGTTAATGGTACTTTGGTTTTTCTAATTTTTTTCTCATATACGGAGTATAGAAAAAGTACATTAATCGTCAAAAATTCTAACTTAAGATTTTGACGAAATATATCAGATTAATTATGGAATTTTGTGACTACAATTGTAGTTTTGTGTCAATTTTTGGTTTTAATAGGTAGAAAAAAACCTATCTAAAACACAAATCTGAGTTTCGGATACTATTAACGCATGCCAGGGATTAATAGCTAAATCACTCTCCAAGGATGACACGATAGATTCAGTAAAAATGCAAAATTCCCGCCAAAATGTAATATTTCCTAACTACTGTACATCAATGCCAGGTAAAGCGTTTTCTGGCTTGATAGGTTTATTAGAAAGTTTTAGGGAAATTATTCCCGCTGGATTAAAATATATAGATTACAGAACAGTAAGAAAAGATTGTAGTAAAGCGAGGAATAAGTAAGTATTAGCATCCAAATTATTTAATCACAGATCTTTACGAACACAGTATTCAAATCAGACTAATGTCGAAATAGTTTTAATTGAACTACCATTTAAGATAAAATATATAGAATTAGACGGCTTTTTCACATCGCATTTTAAATTTAATATCATAATTTAGCATACAAAATTAGTATACTTAGCAAACAATGTTTTCTTAAAAAAACATGTTTCAAAATTAAAAAAAATAACTAAATAGATAATAATTGATATAAAAATTATTCTTATGAATTTCCATTTAATTTTTAGGAATATTTAAATGTAATCCTGAAATTAATTACAGTTCCTAATTTTTAAAATGAATGGAAGGCTATTTAATCCCACTTTATACAATAATTAAATTGGCAAAGACAAAGTTTCATTTTGAAGTTATAGAGTTTAAGACAGTAGCACAGTCTTAAAGTGAAAATCTGAGCTGGTAATTCAGTCTCCACCCTTCCTCAAAAGACTTATCTGAAATTGAATAAATTTGTACATAACTAAGACTGGCACAAGACCATAACATTTTATCATAAAACACACCATCATATCAGGACAAAACTTTCTCACATACTCCTTAATAAAGATATTATTCCTCCTACTCAAAAACTTGAAAATCAGATTTTCATTTTCAAAGTTTTGTTTTGTGCTTGTTAATATAGTGAAGAAAAAGAGTATGTCTTTTGAATACTGTTATATTGGATGATCCAGAATAAAATTTAACACAAAATTACAATTGCAGAAATAAGACAGCTTGTTTCAATGTTTTTTGATATTACATGCATGAAATGTTCTTCTGTATATTATATGCATGAAAATATACAGACCAACAGAATGCTCAACTTCTAGAAGGATTTTACATGAATCTATACTTTAGATCCTGAAACTGTGTACCAAATTTTATATCACCAGCTCTTTGTTTTTTGCAGTTTTTGAGTTTACTTCGACAAACTTCCTCTGAATGGATTTTGTTCAAAATTTGACAGTTATCTTTAAATTTAGTGTTAAAACCACATATCAAATTTCATCTTTCAAGTTAAAAGTATTTTCACAAGTAGAAAGAAATATAATTTCAAAAATACGATTTTAGATCTCGAGGAGTTCCCAGATATGAAGATTTGTCAAAATCTTAAGGTCAAATTTTTGACATTTGCAATATATTACTTTGTATAAGAAAAAGTAAAGAACTAAGGAGTCGGTAAGGAGTTCATTTTTTAAAATACAAGTATTAATTCTAATGTAAATTTCAGTATTAAATAATAAAAAAAAATCGTAATATAGAGCAATAACAAAAAAATTTGAAAAATGAATTCATTTATTACATATAAAACAGATACACCAAAAAATTTAAGGCAAATCACATAACCACAACACAGCAGCAACAGAAAACAAATACATTATAACAAATGCACACTAAATATATTAAATGTTTAAAAAAATAATTTATTGGCAAGTTCTAAACAGTGTATTGCTTTTGCTAAAACCATTAATGCAATAAAGTAAATTTCAATCTGTACAGATAGATCATCAGTATTTAAGAAAATTTTATATGTACACAAAAAAAGATTATAGAATATAAGTATCTTCAATTTATAGAGATCAAGATATTTAAATATTTGCAGTTATTAAATTACGACATAGTCAAGGAACTTTGAGCAAGAGCGAAGAAGTTATATATTTTTATATAGTATAACATATACCAATAATTACTTAAGGCTTAAAACTAATATAACTTTGTTGCATTTACCAGAAATCAACGAGCTTTTCATCTTTACGGGTACAAGACACAAAAAGCCAAATAACATTTTAATACTCTAATTTATAGAATTTTAACATAAAAAGAAACACTCACAAAAATAATTTGAAACCATGCATATAAATAACAATGCATGATTTATGGAAAAATTAGAAAAATTAAGCACAATGAAGAAAAACATCAAAGAGCAAACAAGCTGATTTTTTTTTTTTACTTGTCAATGAAAGTAACTGGTTAAAGATCTTTTGAATTCATTCTTCATTTAGAAATTTCAAATAAATTTTTATTTGTGATTTTATTTTTTATATACATATATGTTCAGGGTTGCATTTACTTTTTGATCAATATGAAGTTTAAGGGGGGGGGGGAGTTTTGATTTAGAATATACAGTTTTTAATATGGCAAGAGTTTAATTTCTTTATTTTAATTCCATACTTTATTGTTTTATTTTATAACAAATATGAATTTCAGAATGAAAAATAAATCAAACACTTTATAGAATTTAATAGATTTTTTTAAAAATTAGAAATTAATTTTAACAATGTTTCAAGCATAACAACATTACAAAATTTAAAAGTATACAGCTAGATTTTATACATAAAATATGGCTTGAAATTTTCAAGCATTTTATTTGGTGTAATGACAAATAATGAAAAGATGTTCTGCAAATTTTATCAGGTTAACAAAAATTTTACTACGTATGCTTATAAGGAAACACCCTATAGTTTTACAGATTATATTCTGTACTTAAAAACTGAAATCTAACTTACAATAGGAAATTCAACAGATCTGGCTCTAAAATAATTGTTTGGAATTAGAGAAATTCTTTGGAAAATGAGAATAATTCCTTAAACTAACCTTAGAGGCTGTTTATAAAAAGAATTTATGTATGTATGTCTACATAAACAAGAAATATTTTGAAAAACATGCCAAGTTTTTTAAATGATGTTAGCAGTAACTCTGCTTTCCAATTATCAGATTTAATTAGTATCCAAATTGTTGCAAAATACTGGTATTAAGAATAATAATTTATATTTGTTGGGCATAAAAACCATAATATTTTTCTAATGCAAACATGATTCAATTCTTTCTGATCAATAGCTTTAAAACTAAATAAAATAAAGGAAAAGGAAACAAAAATGAATTAATAGAATAAAATTAAATGTAAAATAAAAAATTAACAAGGGATATTCAAACAGAACAAATAAAACTATTTCAATATAAAAAACTCCAAAAGATTAAAAATAAAAAATACCTACATAGCTTGTTAAACTAAATTAAAACAATTTTTGTAACAAATGCTACAGAATACATGCAAGTTAAAAATAAATCTAAAACAACACAAAATCAATAATTTTAATGATAAAAATATTGTAATACTTAATAATCAATAATATAACTTAAGAAATAATAAAATCAGTATTTAAAAAATATATTCTTGAAGGTTCATATGGACTTCCAGGCTACTACAAGCACAAATGACTGTGCAAAGCTGATTAAAAAGGCTTGAAGACCAGAATACAGTTCAGGGATTAAACACAGGAATTTTAATAATCTGTATATTTATGTAATTCCTAAAAGTAATTGGTTTCATATATGAAATAATCTCTTTCTACAATCTTTATGCCTAAAATAACTATAAGAATTAAGAAAAATTATTGACAGAAAAGAAAAAAAAACCTGGAAGAAGGACCAATGGAAAAAAAAAAAAAAAAAAGACAACAACAAAAAAAAACTATTCATATGAACCAAACATAGGCTGAGGATGGGATTTCATATAAATTTAAAATGTATTTCAATAAAACATTCAAATGACGTTAATTTAAGAAACAAATTCTATACATAATATCCCTATTGTGAAAAAAAAAAAAAAAAACCTATTTTAAGTCATTCAAACATAGTTAAGTATTATGAAAAATGATCATTACATCAAAGATCACATGTTGCTACATTAATGAATTGAATGATTCTCAATGATTTGCAGATTATTGTAAAGAATTTTATATACAGAATGACTGCAAAAACTTAGTACATGCAATTACATAAAAAGATTTTATGAATTTCCAAATTTACAGCTTAATAAAAACAATAGAAAACTCTGAAAAAAATAATAATTCTACTATTAAAGCAAAACAACTAGTGTAAAATGAGAGCATGATGTATCAAAAATTAAAAAGTAAAGAGAGACATCTCCAAATGAATTTTCATGAGTGGGGAGGGGAGAGACAAAAAGTATAGCATTGAATGAGTGATGCCCAGAGGGGGGTATATTCAGTAAGGCTATACATCCGTATACATTTTGTAATGTTTGCTGACCTTTTCTTTCATAGATTTCAGGTTATATTTTAAGTTGCTTAAAATTATCACTTTTTAAATTACATTCTATAATTAAAGTCTGAATGAAAAAATCTTGTCTTGAAGTGAAGAAATATAAGCTTAAAAATTATTTTATGATACAAATTAGAATATCTTTAACCGTTAATTAAAATTATTTAGTATGCAAAGAGAAATGCTATATAAATTGTGAAAAAAGTATTTTAAAGTTTTTATTAGGTCTCCAAAGGATCGATCCTTAATCATATTCAAAGTCAAGATGTTAGTACTCTTCCAGTTTCTAGCTCCTCCATTATTTTCCATGCAATAAATTAATTATTCAAGCAAAGATAATTATTATTTGTATATAATATTTTGGAATATACCAGATAAGAATTGCTATACTAGTTAAAGACCAATAAATAAAACATATAATAAATTCAGATCATTTTGCAATTTAAAATACAAAAATTGACACCCGGCACTAAAAGACTTGGCAATTTTGACTTAAAAGAAATAATATATATATATATATATATATATATTTCATCATTAAATTATGTAATTCTGAGCTACTGGTAGTAACTATTGGCTCACTTTTCTTTACATTTATAATACAATTCTTACAATCTCTAGTTACTCAGGCACAACTGTTCAGTCAAATTATTATTGAAAAAAATGTTGCAAAAGACATTTTTCATTAAAAAAAAATACTCTTGAAGAAAAACTCTCGCTATATTTTAATTGATAAGACAAAATGCCATCCATTCTTTTCATAAAATTTGGGAAGAATGATAAAAAATCCTGCACAAAATTACAAATTCTTCCTTACTCCAAAAGGAAACAGGAGGGAACAGACAAAGATGAAAAATAACACAAATGGCAGTGCATGCTCCAAATTTAACAAAATCAGCCTTAAGTATGGGAATGATTTAGGGATGAAAGAACCATGGAATGGCAAGAGATATTCAATTCAAATTTTTTTCAGCAATCTCACTAATTTGCCAGAATTTACATCACAAAAGGCAATACTTTTATATTAAAAATTATTCAAATACATAGAATATTTTATATATATAATAAGCCAAAAAGTTTTTTTTCACACTTTTATTGAAATAATTACACATTTAGAAAAGTAAAGATATAAAATTGAACAAGTAATTTTATTCTTAATATCTTCACATTCAAACTTATTACCCACAGTATTTATATTTATTTACCCTATATGTGCAGTGATTATTTAAAAAAAAATGTATATAGATTTCTTGTGACTTCTTACATTTGAAAAAAGTATGAAACAATTTTAAAAACAAATTTGAAGCATTTAGCTAATTTACACAGAGATGAATGATAACAGCATTGTAAGGAAATAATCTCTAAAAAAAGACTAAATAATTTGCAGTAGAAATTGTTTCATTTCAATCTATTTATGTTTTAAAGTTACAATATGAACATTACACAAGTTATTTTTAATTTGAAAATAAAACTATCCATTTAAATAAATCTAAATGGGATCATATAAAGATAATGATTCAATACTCAGGTACAAAAAGTAATTAATTTATAACAAGTAACAATTACATAAATTCCAGAAACATTCCAAAAACTGAAATCCACAACAATAAAAAAGTTAAGATCAACACATGAAAAAAATACAAAACGGGAAATAAAATTAATGAAACTATTTTGAGAAATAGCATAATAAACAAGTTTATCACATAGAAATACAAAATATCTTATGCACATTATTCCTCATAAATCAAAACAATCACATTTCACATTAAAATTTGAAAGTTTTTTTTTGTGCTTTGCAAATTGAAATTTTTTAATCAATCTTAAATATTTTCTATAATATTTAACACAGTTGTATACACTTTTATTATGTCATGCACTTTTTAAATAACTGAAATAAAGTATAATTTATGAGATGTTCAATGATATTCCCAACCTTACATCCAAAACCTTTTATAGAGAATTCAAACACAGTCCGCTAAGTGTTCACTTCCATTAAGATAGATCATTCAATTAGTTTTCCCTGGATTTTTATTTAAAAAAAGTTCATAATCTTATTATTGGTGCAAGGAAATTGATACAAAAACCGGTACCAATCAATGACCAAATAAATGTAGTTGGTTTGATTGAGGTAACATAATCTCTTATAAATATTAAGGCCTTTTTCAAGTATGCATTGGTGACTCTTAAGAAGCGAGTTTTTTCCTAGAAAAAAAATTTAATTGTCAATATAGATGAGAGAAAAAAAAAAAAAAACATGAAAACTGCCACAAGAAACAGCCAAAGACACATAAAAATGTAATATATAGTATTTTTAATTTTTGAAGCTATAGTTTTCATAGCTTACAAATTTTGTCAATCATTATAGAAAAATGAAATTAAAAATATAAATATTAATAAATTGAATTTATTCACACTTAACATGCAAAAACAGTCGAATCATATTATTATGAATAACTATCTAACAGTCAGCACAACCTCCTCTTGTAGCCAAAACAGTAATTAAGCTGTGGCAGTAAGCATTTGTGACCATAAGAAAAGCAGAACATAATGTAACTCATAAAGAGTCTGAGTGGAAGGGTCATTCTGTCTGATGTGTCAATCAAGATTTTCTTAGATTTTCACAAGGATTAAAATCTGAGGAATTTGGAGACCAAGGTAGTACAAGAATTCTCCCTTATGTTAGAAAAATTATGCACAGACAATTTTGGACAAATGGCATGTAGCATTATCCTGTTGAAACATGCTATCATTTGCAAGATACAAGTTGCCATGAAAGGATGTACTTGATTGGAATTGATGGATAAGTACAAACAGCTATTGAGGGTCTCTTCCAAAGGAATTAATGGACTAAAGCAATCAAGAAAACATGCCCTAGACCATCATACTGCCCCCTCCAATTCTTTGGTTCCAAACAATTGTTTATGGAAGTTTATTTTCTGATGTCTTTAAGTGAATATGCCAGGCCCATCAATCTCATGCAATAAAAAAGGAGACTTAACTGAAAAAGCAACATTTTCCTACTGCTTTAGTGTTCAATGTTTGAATTGTAATGCAAGTATACAATGTTTCTTGCAATACACATTAGTAAACATGGTGCTGAAATGAGATGTTAGATGTGAAGGCTAATATGCAAAAAAATGTGTTCAACAGTTATCCTGGATAATTTCCTGGTGGATTGTTGATTTATTTGGCTACCAATGTATTGATAACACACCAATCACTCTTAACCAGATGTTTCAAGTGACACTCGCTCCTTTCATTGATGGTCTGTGGCGTCTCATAAGTTATAGTGATTAATCTTTTTTTTTAAATCGTAGTTCTAAATGTTAATTTAGCCAACAGTACTGTACTATTTCGGCTAATACTAAACTTAGCCTCTATCATGACTTGATCTATAAATAATTACGAAATTTTAATACCATAAGATTATTACTGCAATACTATAAATAATGCAAAAGAATGAGATGAAGAAACAATTTTTTTTTTATGTTAAGCATATAAAATATAAAAGGCAAGTAATGAACTAGTAACTTAACATAAAACAGCCAACACAATTTAAATAACAGTCCATTATAAACTAGATGCATGCCAGTTGTTCTTCAGAATCAAAGGATCTTCTCCAATATAGCGCTGACAATGCTACATAGCCAAAATTTCAGTATTTCAGAAATTAAAATGTAAATCTTCTGCAACCTGGTGCATATGCAGAAATATGAATGGCCATTGTGTTTGATGCTCAGTAAATAATAGATCATAAAATACCAACGATGTTTTATTCTAATGAAAAAAATTCCAGTGAATCTCCAAGTTTGTTAAGAATTAGCAATATACAATGTTTTCTTCCCGTTTTAGAATAAATTTCCTTGACTTTTCTCGATCTATCAGAATTCCCTGACAATTCCTGGTTTTTCCAGTCAGTTGGCCAGTTTCTTATTAAATTGAAGAAACTTTCTTTTTTTCTCAGAACAAAAATGGTTAATTCCTTGAAACAAGTTGTAAGTTAATACTATTAAAAGAAAGTTTAATTCAAAGATAAGTACAATTTAAGTAAATTACTGAACTTTACAAAACAGTCTCCAAAATATTCAATATAAATAATATTTACCAGTGGTATGCCAGCATCACTCAAGAATTCAGCCATTTCCTTTTCATCCAAGTTTGCACTACTGAAATATTCTCGCTCTTTTCGCCGAGTCCACCAATCATGGGATTTTCTGTAATTAAAACAATTTTATTAAAAGTTCCAAGGGAAACAAAAATTAATAAAATATCTTAAAATTCCACATATAAATATACATTTATCTCTAACTTACTTCTTAGTGCTACTTGGAGAAGTGAAATGATATTTATAAAGAATGGCTCTGATGTATTTTGGAGGCTTGTTAGGTGGAAATGGCAAGCGCTCAGTATCCAAAAGTTTTAGAACTACATGGATGAAAAATAGAAAGTAAAATTTATATAAATTTTTAAGAAACCTTTGATAAAAAAATTATAATGAATAGCATATACAAACCATCTTTTTCTCCATCCAACAGACGATAAATTAAACTGACAAACCATGGATTATGTTCATAATTTCCAAGAGCAGCAAACCACATTTGCCAATCTAATCGTGGTTGATGAGGAACTATAAAATAATTTAATAAACATGATAAACACACTAACTTTAATGCATATATTATTGTCAGAAATATTTAAAATTTTACATTTACAAGGAAATTTATTACGTTTGTACAATAAAATTGATACATAAAATTAAAATGCCAAAAAATGAAATTATCTTAGTCACTTACTAAGAACAGGTGGACATTCAGAAGGATTGCCAGTTTTGTATAAGAAATGATATTCTTTCCATCCAGTTGAGAGGGAATTACTACCCTCAATAACAATTTCTGGTCGCCCATCAATACCAGTCATCCTTTGAAACAATAAATGATAGGTTTTAGAACACAAATTAATCATATATCTTTTTAGAAATTAGTATAACAATGTTTGAAAACAACATACCTTCTGAATAAGCCATATGAGTTTGATATGTGAAATTCATCTACTCTTTTATGCCATTGGTGTACAATTGGCCAAAGATTATTACGAGTTCTAATATCCAAAGCGGCATGTGGAACCTTCACCAATACAATATACAATAAGGATATTGAGAACTCAACAAAACAAGTTTCAAATTGATTAGAAATTAAAAAATTAGGATATACAAGAATAATAAATTCAATAAGTTTAGCAAAGCATTAAATGATAAAAAACAATAATTTAGATAATTTTACATTCTATTATAAGATATTGTGTCATTTTTTTTTACCCATTTTTTCTATTATCATAGTTTCACATTTTTTTTATAACAAATATTTTTTATATTAATTTTTAATTGAGTAATTCTATAAATATCTTATAAAGTCAAATGCTTCAAAAATAAAAGAATAATCAGTAAGTTATCTCAGCATAAAAATATTTAACAGAACATAAAATTAATAATTGTTATTCTAGGTAGAAGAATATTGAAAGTTTAAAATTATTATTATTCACCAAAATAAACCACATAATTTTTAAATATAAAATATTACCAAAAGATAGTTACACATTGAAATTTGGAATCTGACTTTTTAAAACACACATACACATAATTTTTGATGTTTAATAAGAACATTTAATAAGCACTGTCCACTTCCTATGGTGTTAGTAGCCCCTCTTCTAAAAAAGCAAGTCAAACCTCTAAAAGATTAAACAAGGGAATATTATGTTGAGTTCTGTACTTTTCAGTCATATCCTGAGTTAAGTTGGTAATTCAATCATTACAAATGAATTCACTGCAGGCAATCATCTGTGAAAGTCTACAGAAAATGTACAGTTTGGATTCAAATTATCAGGTTCAAAAGCCAGAGAGAAAACCTGAAGACAGATGTAGAAATTCCTTCTATCACATACGCGCATTGATATGGATATGCAAGAATGTGTAATAATCTTTTCATTTTAAACAGAAGTAAATAAACATTAGATGAATAATAACATTAAAATCATACCAGGCTGATAATGAAAAGCCATAATGCAGAACATGTTACAAAAACAGTACCAATCAAAGCATAAAGCTTCTTGAAAAATCCAGGTTCAATTATTGATCTAGAAGAGAAAAATACTATGTAAAACAGAATATTATTTTTTTTATATATGTAATAAAATGCAGCTTCAAATTTAATCATTTAAAAAGAAACTTATTAAACATTTAATACTTTTTTAAATGACTGCAACTCAATTCAATGGCAGCATATTATATATGCAAACTATATTTGGCAAAAATGTGCACACAGTAATTGTTTTAAAGTAGATTCCAACTTGCATTTGCTTGGGTAAAGAGCTTACATGCATAATTGCATTTCCAACATATATTATATATCTTTTGGATTTTTAAAAATTTTATATTACCTTTCTAACTAAAAATTAGCATAGTGAATTCATTATTAAAATAATAATAAAGCTTTTTAATCATTATCTAATATTTTGAATAAAATCATTTACCTGTAAAGAGCTAGAAGAATATTTGCACAAAGAGAAAGAGCTCCAATAAAAATAGTAACAGGCATAATTTCTGTTAAAGCATTTCTAAATTCAGAAGCAGTGAAAGCTGAAAAATTTTAAAAAGCCTTTTTTTAAATACTGAAGTTTAATATATTTATAATCTACATAAAATGAAATTATATGACATAGCCTTTATAAGAATGTTTAAATCTATATTTCCACTTTAAAAATTACTTCCAATTAAATACTAAACTTTGAAGGAAACAAATAACGGGAACATATACAAGAGCACTAAAAACATGGTCATATGACAATTGAATATATATTCAAATACTATTAATGGAAAAAATTTAACATAAAATTTTTTAACAATGCTAAATTTGTAATAGAATTCAAAATTATTTGAATTGCATCTGAAGTCACTTTATAATTTTTTTTAAAGTTCAAACACTGAAAATACATGATTGAATAATTAAAAATCCAAATTTTTACACAAATCCTTATAATAATCTTTGATTTTATCTTTCCAAAATATTTTCATTTTGAGCAACAATTTCATTAATGCTAACTACACTAAGATCATAATGTCAAATACTGTATCAAATTGAATTAAAATATTCACAAACTTAAAGACTTTTAGATCGTTTTTGGATGATTGGCACGATTTTCATGTGTTTGGTGAGAAATGATATATTAATTGTTGTTACTTTTCAATAATCTCAGCATGGTTCTTAGAGACAGCACATTTATTAGACATTGAAAACGAAAAGAAAAGAACATAGATATTGACAGTTACGCACACAGCTTTATGTTCGCGGAAGGAATGGTGTCGGAACGAAGCGCCAGAAGCATAGTCACACAGATATTACTATGCGAGAAAAATAGTCCGCTCGCTTCATCCCAACATACCCCTCCTGCGAGTGACAAATATGTTGTTACAAATGACAAATCAGGTCATGTTCTATTAGCTAAATATAAAAGTCCACCAATTAATTCTTGATACATCATGATGTCAACCAGTTCATTTGTGGAAGGGAAACTCTTAACTTCCCCTTTTACAATTGGAGTTTTAACACTTTTACATTTTTCTAGATTATGTTTAACCAATAATGATTCAATATATTCAGATTGACACAGATTAATACCATTTTCATGTTTTACAATTTCTATACCTAAAAATTGACTGGTTTTGTTCTCGTGTAATTCAAATATGCTTTTGATGCTATTTATAATCTCTTGATACATTTCATCATTATTAGAAAAAATTGCTAAATCATCTACATACATAATATAAAAATATTTTTACCAACAGTTTTAATGAATACACAATTGTCAGAGGCCAATTGCATTAATCCTAATTTTTCTAATTCACCTTTTATAGTCATATACCAGATTTTGGTATATGACTATAAAAGGTGAATTAGAAAAAGTTTCTGCCAGATTGTGGTAAGCCATAGATACTCTTTTGCAACTTACAAACTTTTTCATCTCCAATTAATTTTTCATAACCAGGTGTAGGTAACATATAAACAGTTTCTTCAATACCACTATATAAATATGTGGTTTTAACATCAAAGAACTTAAAAAATAAATTTAATTTAGATGCAAGTGCCATTAACATTCTGAAAGATTCAATGTTCACAACAGGTGAATAAGACTCGGAAAAATCTTTATTTTTTATTTGATTAAAACCTGCTGCTACAAGTCTCGCTTTATATTTTGTTTCACCAGGGTAATCTTGTTTTAAAGAATATACCCATTTACTTTTTATTAATTTTGTTTTTGCAGGCTTATTTACGATTTCCCAAACTTCATGTTTATTTAACGAATCCAATTCATTTTTCATTGCTCTTTCCCAGTTCCTCCAATCAGCACTATTTTTTGCCTCTAAGTATGTATTCGGAATGTTATTAACTACATTAGCTGACATTTGTTTAGATTTGAGCTTTTCTGAATGTCTCACTGGAATCTGATTTACGATATTATTACTACTTGATTCAACATCTGGTGTTTCGTTTTCATCCCCCATAGCGACGTCTGTCTGACACGAAATTCTACTACAGTATAGAATTGATGAATCATTATTCTCATTGTCTGCCAATTCGTCAGAAATTTTTAAACTGATATTTCACTTATTGTTTTTTTATTTATCTTACATGCTGCTGGAGAAGTTTCAAGCAGTGAATTAATATCCCAAGTTTCTGCTTTCATTTTCCCCAAAAAAGTACTACCTTTTAAAGATTCATTGAATTTAACTGATCTCTCTTCTATTATTTTTTGGTTTTTAGTGTCATAAATTCGATAACCCTTTCTTTCTCTAGCGTATCCTAGCATTATCACACGTTTTCCTGGAACTTCAAATTTATTTCTCATTACTTTCGGAACGTGAAAATAAGCCACACAGCCGAATTTTTTAAGATAATTTAATTTTGGTTTTCTACCTGTCCAAATTTCAAGAGGTATTTTTTCTTTTCCTTTACGTGGGGTTACGTTAGACACTTGGGTGCTACAATTAATGGCCTCGGCCCAAAATTTTAATGAAAGCTCATTTTCATATAACAAAGATCTAGCCCTTTTTAAAAGAATGCGGTTCGCTCTTTCAGCTTTACCGTTACTTTCAATATTGTATGTATGTAGATGATTTAGCAATTTTTTCTAATAATGATGAAATGTATCAAGAGATTGTAAATAGCATCAAAAGCATATTTGAATTACATGAGAACAAAACCGGTAAATTTTAGGTATAGAAATTATAAAACATGAAAATAGTATTAATCTGTGTCAATCTGAATATATTGAATCATTATTAGTTAAACATAATTTAGAAAAATGTAAAAGTGTTAAAACCCCAATTGTAAATGGAGAAGATAAGAGTTTTCCTTCCACAAATGAATTGGTTGACATCATGATGTATCAAGAATTAATTGGTGAACTTTTATATTTAGCTAATAGAACGCGACCTGATTTGTCATTTATAACAACATATTTGTCACTCGCAGGAGGGGTATGTTGGGATGAAGCGAGCTGACTATTTTTCTCGCACTTTAGAGAATTTTCCTTTCAGTCCACGCACTGTATAGTAAACAATCTCCCTAGGTTTGACATCCAGTCCTAAAGAATGACATTTCGTAGCAACTCCTCTTTGCTCTGGTAACATAATCATTTGCCGATTTATTACTTTTCATTTGAAGATTTTTCAATTCATTGCCGGCATCTATTTTGCAGTCTCCTGCTTGACCCATAAATGTTGAATTTGTGCATAAAGGTATTAATTACAATAATACCAAAAAAATTAATGGTATATTTTCTAAAAGGCTGACTGTCTACTTCAAAGCTGAAAAATACACAACTAAATGTCAAATTATTTGAATTATACTTTTTTGAAATTAAAATTCTTTATATTTCTTCACACACTCTATATTTATTCAGCATTTCTAAACTTCCCATACATCGAAAATAAGCTCTTTTTCTATTGATTACGTTTATCATTTGAACAAAAACATGACCAACAGAACATAATAAATTCCAAACAGCACATGATTTTTTAAAAATCTTTTTTTAACGGATACAAGAATATAAACTGTTTGTCTAAATTGCGAATAAAAACTAACATAACTACAACAAATGTATTTGACTTACCTATTTTACTATCGACAGTCCAATCAGGAAGAAGCCTGAGTGAAAAAAACTTTACTGTGCCATATAGCAAACAGATAATTACAATATTTTCTACTGCTAAAGTAAAGATCTTTTTAGTCCATCTAAGTGCAGTTCCTCCAGTTGATTTGCTTGCTAAAATACAAAACAGAAAATCAATTTCTAAAAATTGTTATAACTGTGTTTTAAAATTACCATTATCATTCATAAATCAAAATACTTAAAAAAAATTATGCCAGACATTAATTTCAGATAAAATACCTTTGTAAGATCAAATGAAAGATCATAATATGATGTATTTATTTCTTTTCTAATTCAGGCCTTTAGAAATTTTTAATTCTTAATATATATCTCAGTGAATAAGAACTGGTTTAACAAAGTTCATGATCAACATAAATTTCAGATTATGAATAATTCTACTTTTCTTTTATAGCTTTATCTTATAACAAAAGGAATTATTTAAGCTAAATATCTGCACATATTTATGAACATATCAAATATATTTATTTATTATTCAAAACATTACATTCATATACATATACTTTCTATTAAATTTCAAATCACACAATAATACTATCAAAGAATATGCATTTTATTTAATGATTGGTTATTTGAAATAAAATAAAATAGCATTGACTCTTCTAACTTAAAGATATAGCCTTTTAAAAAAATATGCACAGCTTTGCTTATTGCATTGATAAAATAGCAATAACTTTTCTGTCTGCAACTTTTTATGCAATCTTTTCATGTAGGTTAAAAAGATTTCAAATATAAAAATTATTTTCTGATCAGGAATTACAGTTTTTTTTTAAGAGCTGACAGAAAGTCTGAAGAACATCTAAACACAGAAAGAAGAAAACACCCTTAAAAGTCTTAAAGAAATTAAAATATTAAAAAACATCAAATAAAATGCTTAGAGATATTTAATAATATCTTGTAATTAGTGAAAATTTCTTGACTGGTATCTAAATGTAGCTTTTGGAGTGTTATTTATTTGAAAAATTTAAACTATTTAAAATGCAAATGTTACTTACATGCTTTTTTTTTTTTGTGAAAATATTATATTTTACAGAACTAATAATTTAGCTGATCATAAATAAGCAAATAGTTGATTGTTTAAGCAAATAGTTGATTGTATATTTGTCAACCAAATTAGGAATGAAATGTCTTAAATCTGAAAGCAGAGAGTACTTAAATTATTGACAAATTAGAGGTTTTTGCAGGAGAATACAAGAAATATTCTAGCCACCCATTTCACAGCAAAAGCAATTAAAAAATTAGTAATGAGCATTTTGAATCATCACCATTAATATAAATTTTAATTTCAATACTTTAAAAAGATTTCACATTTTTTCAGGAACCGCACCTTTTTGTAAATAAATTTTAATGGGTTTTATCTGCATTATGTTTGTGTATACCCTCCTTCCAAAATGCGAGCAGATATCCAGATGGTTTAATAATAATAAATTAAGAGATTTTTTTTTTCACAACAAAAATTTATACTATGTCACAATACGCAACATTAAATTACCTGGAGCAGGACGACCAACCAAACTAAGAAGGAAATCATCATCCACCAAAGACAAGCACATAACAATTGTAAGAAGATTGAAGAAATTATAATTTCCAGTTAGGATTATCAAAATTTGAAAGAAAACCTATACAAAAATGGAAAAATAATTTTTAAACAAATACAACAATGGTAGTGTGATCTTATTAAATTCAATATTCATTTTTAACATACCTGAGAATAAAAACTAAATAATCTGAGAGAACGAACCGGAGCAAAAAATAGAAATGGAATAGGAATTTCAATAATAAACGTTCCTACAACTCCTAGCTTTAGAAGCCATTTGGGAAGATGGTGAGCATACCAAGCTAATGGCGTAGGAATGCACTGACTTTCAAAATGATAGTTTAGAGCTAAAAATAAAGTTTTAATATTAAAAAAAGAGGAATGAGTAAAAAAAAAAAACATGATAGAATATTAATTAAGCATATGATTATATAAATATTAATACCATACAACTAAACTAATAGGTATATAAGCAATTTATATACAAAAAGGACCAAAATCTGATATTTGGAGTATAGTTTACAAAAAGGCATATAAAGTTATACATATACTCAAAGATTTATCCATCACATTAATAAAAATTCATGCCATTTTTACAAAATTATAATTAAATCAATACACTTTATAATACTTTCAAATTGCAAAATAAATTAATTTATTTTACAATTGAATTAGCAATTTTACAATGACTAAATACTTTCAAATTTTAAAAGTATTTACTGAATAATTATAATTTTGTATTACAAATGATACATCCGATATAGCTGAAAAAATTATACCTTTGTTTATTTGCAAATAATTGATTCAGCTTTTTATTTCTAAATTATAGAAATCATATAAGAAAAAAATAATTTCAAATATAAAAACTGTAAATTCAATAAATTCAGTTTACATTTCCTCAAACAGGCAAAAATTTGTGCAATAAATTAAGTTGAATATTTAATAAAAAGGGGAAGTGGATTAAAATTTAAGAGTGCCATATATGGAGAATGAAACCTGATGTCGACGAAAGTGCCTTCTAGTGATGGGGGGAGTAAGGAATTGACCAAATTATTGAAGGAAGGTTTGATTAACAAGCCGAATAACACCCAACAAGAAAAGAATTCCTAGAATGATAATCAGAAAGACAACCGACTCGCCAAACTACTCACAATAAAATTCTCCCTTACTCTTTGAAGAGATCTTTCGAAAACTGACACTGCCTTTAGTTCGAACATCATGAGAGGGGTGGGGTAGGGGTAATGAGCTATCCAAACTTGTTTAGAAAAGATACTCTTTCAGTCAGATATTTTAGATTTTTTCTGTTTGACCAGTCGTATGAATATTAGAAGGACTCTTAGAACATAAAACTAATTAATTATTGAAGCCCTTCGATTTTTGGACATTTAATTGCTCTTCATAATTCTGTTAATTTATATTAGAAAATCCTGTAATTTAGAAGGAATAGGCGAATAATTCAGTATTTACAATACAGGATGCGGAACAAAAACTTGGACAAAGTTATTACATCATAGAGGAAAAGTTAATTCATTTCTTTTTGTCTACCACTTCAATTATATCATATTTTATAATGTATCTTTTAGTTTATGTACCGAATTTTGGCTCTTTTACAATGTCAAGCAAAAGATATGCTAGCTTAAAGTTGGAGAACGAACAATATGAAGTCGTTCGTTTGCTTAATGTTCCTCGGCAAATAGTGTCTGAACGATCAAAGAGCTTGGCAATGATGGTCAAAGTCCAGGAAGTGAATTAAAACGTATGTGAACTCTTTCAGCAGCCGTAAGGTTATCAAAAGGTTTCAATGAAATTTGAAGGTTTCCATGAAAAAGATCGCTGGTGAACTGGAAACAAGGGACCGATCAGTGTAACAAATGGTAAAATCAGAGTTCCATTGAAGCCTTACAAGTCCCAGAAATTTCAGTTTCTCATTGAAGAAAACAAACTCGTACGGCTCTAAAGATGCCGAAAAATTTTGAAACGAGCTGCATGTCAGCATTGAGAGAAATTCCTTTTCACTAATGAGAAGCTCTTTACCGTCCTAAAGCGTGTAACTCCTAGAATTATAAGTTCTGGTCTGTAGATGCACTAAGCACTTCAGCAATTGTTGAACACTGCAAAAATCCAAAGTCGGTCAGTGTCTGAGGCAGAATTTATGAAAGCTGCAAAATATCTCTGGTTTTTGTGGATGAGGGAGCTAAAATAATTCAAAAAGTGTACCAGTGGGACATTTTAGAAGCTTTTATATTTCTGTGGGCCAAAACGCACTTTGGCAATGTAAAGTGGGAGTTTCAATAATACTCTGCATCAGTTCACAAGACTAAAAAAACAGAAGAGTGGTGGAAGGAAAATTTTCTAGATATGATATCTGGAGAATGGGCACAATACTTGCCGAAATGCAATCCCTTGATTAAAGTATATGATCCATTTTGAAGTCTAGAGCTTGCACTAAACAATAAAAAAGTTTGGACTCTCTTAAGCAATGGCTTCTGCAGGACTGGGATAGATTAAAGAAAGAAGACTTGCGGCCCATTGCTGAAAATTTTAATAAACTTTTGCGCCTCTACATCACTGAAAAAGCCAGTCACTTTGAAACCAATTAAATTTATTTATCAGTAAATGTCGAATTTTATTATTTGCTATATTTTGTTAATTTATTTTTAATCAAGTTATATCAAAATTTGTTTGTCAGGGTTTTTCTGCCACACCCTGTACGTCGCTTGACACAACTTTAATTTTTAGCAATAACTGCATTTATTAGTTTTTTAATCCAGGAGGATCAGGAAAGATCTATTTACCTATGAAATTGTAAGATCTCGGATTCATCCTCAAAGAATGAGCTGAATCATTTCTCTCAATAATTTTAGTACTAACAGCGAATTTTAATAAAATGTTCCTGATTTTTTGGAATTTTATAAATAATTTATTTTAAAAATATTCAATAGGTTTAATTGAGAAAGAAAACTAACAAAATTAAATTGAGTATTTGATACGTGTAAAATAACCTGGAATTTAGCTGTGTTCTGTATTTCATATCAGAATTATTGAATATTTCAGATTGAAAATTCATTCAAGATTTGTAATAATTTTTATTTATATATAAAAAAAATAATATGAAAATAATAAAAAGGAGTTTGAAATTTAAAAAAAAATGAATCTAATTTCTAAAGAATTTTTTTCTTTCCATATTTCACAATATGTATAATATTGTCACCTATATTTAACAAAGAAAAGAGTAAACTGACTGCAAACCTTTTTCTCTGACATTCAGCATAAGTCAAGACTGTTCCACATTTCTGAAAGCTTATCAGTTATTTTTGTTTATTTGTAAGTAAGTAAAAATTTTTAAAAATTTTAGCGAGATTCAATTCAATAACTTGGTAGGAAGGTTGCTTCGTTCAAAATAGATATTATGATTACTCCTATATAACCAGGAATTGGAAGAAAAATAGTTGTAAAATATATTGTTACACAAATGCTAATACACATTAAAAGCATTATTTCTTTGTCATATAAGAAAAAGTTTTAGTGAAAGCAGTGATCAACTTAGTTTTAGTTAATTTTTATAATTCAGATTTATGGTTGCTAAAATTTACTTAGCTTGTTCTTGATCGCTTACTCACAACAGCATATTTAAATTCAAATTCTATTATACATATAACATTTACTACTGTTTTAAAAACCTTATACCATTCTGCATGTTTTGCAATGCATCTCTTTTAATTTTCAGTAATCTCAACTAAAATGGGAACTTGAAAAACGAAATTGTTTAAACTTCAACTAATAAAAAAACTTTCTCATTCAACATTGTTTATGTGCATAATATTCTTATCTAATATTAATTAATTTTATTAATATTGATCCTTATATATCTAATAATTTATTACATTAAGAAGTAACAAGATTTAAAAATGGATACACTTAATAAAAATTACAAAGCTATAACTTCCGAAAACATTACAGCACAAAAGATATTTTTGCAGTAAGATTAAACTCAAAAAATTATCTTTTTAATGATACCAATGCTTTAACCTACAATTTAAATTTCGAATTTTACCAAATTTTTAAAGAAATATTTTATTTTACTATAATATATTTCGCACGAAATAAAAATACAATTTAATCTGCATGAGCACGTTAATGGGAAAAAATTAGCTTTTATCAACATGTTGCCATCACATTGACAGAAATTCAAATTAAAAAATAAATTAACTATTATTGCAAATTAAATAGATAAAAGTATAAATTTCAGCAAGTGTCTGTATGAAGCGAAAAAAATTGGAAATATATTTTCCAAAAAGTAAATGGAGAAAAAGAATCCTATGGCCTTTTACAATATCTATATTATTAATTAAATAAAACAGTTAAATTTAAGGCAAACATGGTTTAATAAATATATAGGATAATCAGTTAATTTTAATCAAGGGGAATGGATCTACTAAAAAAATGGTCTAAATGAACTAAACAATTACATTTTATGTAACTTCAGTCAATAAATACTCCAATGAATTAAGAATTTTAAATTTTTTACATAGGCCCTCTGCCCTTTCAATCATATTTAACAAAATTTTCTTGAGTCACCAATATTTGAAATAAAAATTGTTGAACTCCAATCAACAAAATAATTCACTAAAACTGAATAATTTATGAAATTTGAACATCACTCTTCTATAAAAACTAGCAATTTTAGAATACTTCATAGACTGTTTCAAAGAAGATACACCAATCTTTTAACAGGGTTTCTCGACAGTGATTGGCCTACGATTATAAAACTATTGATTATTTTTATATTGATATATAAAAACTGACAGATTTGATTGCAGAAGATAGAAATGCTCACTTATTTAAAAGTTGAAGTGTCAGAGTAATTCACAGAATATGATTCCTTAGGACAAAAGGACTGTGTAAAATTTCATAATTTTTTTCACAACTACATTTATTGACTGAAGTCAAATAAAATATTTTTATTTGTATCATTTAAATATTTTGAAAGTAAAACTAAAAATTGAATTTTACAATGGATCTGAGAAATTTTTATTAAATAATTCTTTAAGATATTATATAAATTATGAAAATTATTCTATAGGGCACATACAACAACAATGCTGAACGACCCTGCTTTCAATTTTCATATTTAAGAAAAGATGTACTTGGTTTCAGTAAAAAATATTTTTTATATTAATTGCATTTCCACTCTAATTTAAAGTGTAAATTTTATGGGCCCCGTGAGAAATTTACTAAGAGATAAGTAATATAATGAACACAACTGTTTAAGGCCTACATAATAGGATGATTGAATTATATAACTATCAAAATCTGAAACTTTGATAGTTAAATATTTTGCAAATAAAACTATTAAGAGACCAAGTTGCATGATATATATAATTGAAGATTTTAGACAGATAATAAAGATTTTGAAGAAAACTCATTCAGAAATGTGAGTATTCAAATATTAGTAAACAAAAGAGGATATAGATTTTCTTATATCTTCTTCTATTAATAATAGAATTAATTATCATTTATTGCAAGATATATGAATAAGATAAATATATGTACAAGATATCACAAATGCAAGATCAAATAAATAAAATTTTTGGAAAAAAAAATGCAGAAAAAACATTTTCTGAAACAGATTTATATATATGAAAAAGTACAGTTATAAAAATATCAATAGGGGGGGGGGGGAAGCTACAGAAACATTTTTATTCTGCTTTCTCCTTTTTATTTCTTTTGGGCCTCTATAATCGCAGAAGAATCATGAATTTTCATTGATCTAGGATATCTGGGATCAACAAGTTCTGGCAATAAACGCTTCAAATAAAAGAATCTGAATTTTTCTTCCATTTTTTTGTTGCCAAAATATTGGATTATGAATTATTTTTTCTGTTTTCCACACCTTCTCCATCCACTTTGAAAATAAACAAAAGCTTTTTGTGTCATATGCAGCTGGCCCTGCACTTGAAAATAATATTTGTGATTTTTATTGATGATTGTTTTTCCATCTTTATTTAATTTCCAAAATGGAAATTTTTTTAATTTTGATTGCCTTATCTGGAGTAATCTTTTTACAGGATACTGTGCATTTTACTTCTACAATTCCATCATCACCAATAAGCCTGTCCGCAGATGCAGCTAAATATGCAAAATTTCGGTTTACGAATAAACCGCAATATTAGGCCTTCAAATTATTTGACAAAGGTTTACTAAATTTGTTTCCAGGGGTGCAGTAGTATTCGCTGAAACAAATGTGGATTGTGAAGATCCAGAAGACCACAGCTAAGATGGGGGAAAAAAATCGAAAAGCAGAAAAAAAAAATGCTGAGGGCTAGATTTTAAGACATAGTGAAGACCAGATAATAAAAGTCACAATCAATCAGAGGGTAAAGGGAGGGTTTATAATGTATTCCTGTGCAAATGGGAGGAGTTAAAGGAGCATTGGGGGAAGTGTAAATTATTTTTCTAGTTATATGTTTAAAATAATGCTTTTACACATTAATTTTTTTTTTTAAATATGCATTGGATAGAAGTTACCATAACTGATGTTTCTCAGTAGCTACTTTTATTTTATTTATGATAGAACTTTTTCTAAAATTGTTTAAATGTTGTAGTTGAAATTTTGTGAAATTTTAATAAATATTTAAAAATACTTTGAGAAGTCCGAGAAATAATTCTTCTGGTAGATAAACTGTTTTTATTCCTTCTACCGATTGCAGTTGATTTCATAAAAAAGAAACCACAATAGCAAACGAAAAAAAAATCGCAATATTTTCTCCATAGGATAACATGTTTGAAAATTGTAGAAGGCAAATATACAACACACTTAAATGATGAAAATGAAATGAAAATTTAAATGGTAAATGACAGGAAAAAATGTTTATAAATCAAAATCCTTTAAATCTATTTTTATTGATTTACAAATTCATAATGTACGAATTTTACCTGATAAATCCCACCAAGTTGGACACATGCTTGTTAACTTCACAACTCCAGATGCAAACATGAATTTGAAAAGTAGCCATCGAATAAGCCACATGGAAATAATATCATTAGGTCGATGAGGCAAATATGAGAAAAATCCACTTTTAACTGAACTTTGTAAGAATCCCATTGGTGCAACAAGAATAGTCAAAAAACCAACTTCAAGTAATAAAGTATCCCTGAAGAAAATCAGATTTATTAATATTTCTTAGCAGTAATATATATAATAATAATAATAACAATTATGCAGAAAATATGAATATGGGATTTTTAGAATGTCACATTTTCAACAAATTCAATATTTGATTAATGCATTTTCTGCCACTAATCACGCCATGCATTAAATCAAGCAATGCATTAAAAAAGAGGACAGACTATTTAATAAAATTAATGGAAATATTAGTGAAAAATATATTATAAAATTTTTAATTTCTAAATAATACGACAAAAATAAATATAAAATACAATACTATAGCAAAAGAATAAAATTCTAAAATAAAAAGACAAGTACATAAAGACAAAATTTAAATATTATATATATATATATATATATACATAGGACTGCAATTTAAAAATAAAAATTTGCTATCTTAGTTATTGTTATTACTATCATATATTCAACTATTAAACATGACATAAAAGAAAACATGAAAAAAATCCTCAAATAAGAAATAGAGGAGTTTCACATGCTATATTAAAAAACAAAATATATTTTTTTCAAACAAAGCTGGAAGGCAAGGACAGATTTCTTGTCAACTAAGCTAATATTTTCAAATTCCTTTCAATCCTTAGGGAAATGCAATGAATCATGTCATACTGAAGCAACCATAGATAGTGACTTTAGTGATACTGCATAATTCAGCCTTCATTTCAAAATAAATATTTAGCACTAAATGTTTTGTCTCATTTAAATAATTATAATATAATAAAAGAACTAAAGCCTGTACAGCTTCTGAAATTTTCTAAAGCAGACTATTTACATGTAACCAAAAAATATTTATGCTCCTTTATTTTTATTTAATATACATATATTTCAAGCTATTAAACAATAGTGAATTAAGGAGAAAAAAAAAGTAAGCATAGAAATTAAAAAAAAGAAAAAAATGTAGTAACTCTCATGTTAAATAGTTGAAGTCGGGGATTGAAAATCACTTTTGAACTTCTAGCATTCTAAAAGAACTGCCTAAAAAACATTTTAATAACAAAAAATTGCTTATCTTAAGAAAGATATTAAATTATCTGATTTTATTTATTTTCCTACTTTCAGTTGTAAAGGAATTACGGAGAAATGAAATTCCTACTCTACCATTTCCATCATGGATGGCTTATTTACAAAGTCACTTAAACATTTTACACTCCTTAGAGCATATCCCAATGAGGTTAAAATTTAATTAAAATTATTCTAGTTATTGTGTTAACAAGATAACATGAGCAAAGCATCATATGCATATATATTGTTATTGAAAATTTAAAAATCAAAAGTCCATTGAATGAGTGTATATTGAGAAGTCTAACAAACTCAATAATGAATAAAAACCTTTTATTCTTTACAAAAACCAAAGCATACACATAATAGCAGTCAATTAGCAGTAAATCAGAGTAACACCACTAAGTGTTCAGAGAGAACTGACAGAAGAAACTTCACACAATTATTCATCCATCTCAATCATGTTATTTTCCATAAATTACTTAATTGAGCTTAATTCAACAGGAGGCTCACAATTGAGAGATTCCTTGCTTTGTTTCTTGATATTTTATGGTTTTTGAGACAGGACACTGAAATTTCTAAAAGGGTCATCATAAATTGAGTTTTATTGGTTTACTTCCATGATTCATGTTGTTTCTGGGATCTTCAAATACTCACTCAGGCTGGGGGATATTGACCAAACAGCCATTACTATTTCTGTAAAACTGCTTTTCTTACTGGGAACTACAGTAGGAAGCAAAACTATAAATTCATAACAAGTCCATGGTATATTTTTCACATAATTTCTTTCAATGTTGTCTGAAACTGTTTCAAACTTCTGAGACAAATTTAAGTGATGATTCCTCATTTTTCGAAATACTGCAAGTAAATATGTAAAAACTAATTGTTTTAAAAAATTTGAAATTCTATAACATTTGCAGTGATGTCCTTTTTACCTACCAGTTATATTTCAGGATGTTTCTATGTAAGCATTTTGCTTAATTAACTATCCTCTATTGTTAATGATATTGGCTTTTCAATGTGGTATACATAATTTGCCTATCCAGAAACAATATTTAATCAACATTCTCAAGGATGGACTCTTATCAAACTTTGGTAATAATTCAATATATCAGAAAGGAATATTGAAATTCTTGAAGAGATGGGTTCATCAGAGCTAGTAAGGATTATGCGTTGACAGAAGTGCTGAAAGTTTCCATTCTAAATCTCATTTCGATAGGGGTTCAAGACTCAAAACTCTCTGGCAGAGAAGACAAGCAGCAGGTCTTGTCAAGAAACCAATAATTTTTATGATAAATTGAAAGGTGT
>JAPMOR010105659.1:264228-294332 GCA_026543865.1 Argiope aurantia | reverse complement strand
ATTCCAGGAATCATGGATAAGTTTCAGTATGACAACATCCTTGAGAGCACTGTATATTCATATACACGCAATTCTTTTGATTGTCGCTTCATTTTCTAACAGAATAATAATCTAAAGCATCAATTAAAGCACATCCAGAACTATTTTTTAACTGTCATATGACCCTTCTTGACTACCAAGCCAATCTCAAGATTATAACATTATCAAGGGGATATGGATGGAGCTAAAGAATCTAATAGGAAGAAATGCTAAAAAATGCAGATGAAGGAATATTCCTATCTCCTTCAATCAAACTTCTCTTGACTGTATGCCTTGTCTAGCTTGTACAAAAATAAATTATAGCTTCTACAAAGCTGAAATTTATGCCAAAGGGTTTGTCAACAGGTTTATATGTAATTGTTAATATTTTCACTGATCTCAACAATTTTGGATACCTTCAATAAATTTCAATTTGTTGTTTCTTTCTAAATATTTGAAATAAAATATTAAAGTTGTAAGTTCCAATTATTTTGTTTACTATTTGAAGCATTATGGGTTCAAGCTCCAAATAAATGCCTAAAAACATACTGTGTAACAATTTCAGCAAAAAAGATTCTCTTTTGGATGAGTTAGAGCTAAAATGCATGATATATATATATATTTTTAAATCAGCATTGAGCATATTAGATATAAACTTTTGAATAAAAAGTGGATTTTGGATTCCGAGGACCATGATCGGTGAATATCTGCAGAAAATTTTTCCATGAGAACCTTTGCAATATGTTGTCTTTCTATAAGGAATCTTCTTAAAAGAACTAAATAGACACAAATTTCCAGTTTATTGTACTTGCATCAATTACTATTCAACATAGGAAATATATAGTTACTTAAAAATATTTATTATTTTTAAATAAACTAATTAGTTATCATTAAAATTATTCACATACCATTGGAACCACAGAAATGTTTGCCCAATCTGCAACAAAGAAAGAGTGAATATATTAATTACCTTTCATATTAATTATGTGAATAATTTGTTTGTATAATAATTTGAATTAACTTTTAAATTACTGAAATTATGAACAAATATCTATTGAAAATTATACTTTTAATTTAAACATCTAAAATATTGCTGTATCTTTAACAATCACGGCATTTTCATTAATTAGTAGAAAAGCATTACAAATTATTTGGATTTATATTCAATAAGTAATGTAACATTATTGAAATTGAGTAAGAAGAGTGTAAATTATTACCTGAATGATTAAAATAAAAGCAAAGTTAATTTTAAAAATTAGATAATTTTTTAATTTTAACTGTTATTTTAGAAAAATACCATGCAAAGTTCAATATATGCATAATTCATAAAAATAAAATGAAACCAACATAAAAAGAAGAATCAATAGTAAAATTCAGTCAGCATTCATGTGAAAAATATTAATTTATAATACAAATTTATTTGATATTTAAGATTACTATTAGAACTTCCAAAAAGGTTATTTTTCAAAATATTTAAAGCCAAAAATTCCCAACATATGGAATGCATACTCTTGGAAATATGCGATGGACCATTTAGGGATATACAAAAGTAACAATAGTGAAAAATATAAGAAATTAATAATTAACACTCCCCCCCCCTGCCGATTAAAATTTAGGCAAGTCTGAAAATTTTCTGGTTAATAAAGAAAGAAACGAACTAAAAATTTTGAAATGTAGCATTAACACAATAATTTATCAGTCTTAATCCATATACTAACAGCAAATATTACATTAAGTTTGACGCTGCTCCAGACATAAGATAGCTTTCATTATCATTTGAATCTAGTTTTTTTAAAGTTTAGCTCCACAAAATAAACACAAGAATTACATCAAATCTGTTTTTCCATTTCAATTACTAATTACTATGAGATGAAATTATTGGCCTTTATAATAAGTTAATGTGAAATTTCTTCAATACTGATTTCCTTTTTTAGGATATAGAGCTGGTATTAAAAAAAAACAAACAAAAAAAACCTCAAATAATTAAGAATACAGGAGAAAAAACTGCAAACTGATAATTTAAGTAATTAAGGTATTTAATTTTATAACTGATACTTTTTAATTTCAGCAAATTTAAAGGACACTGAAAAGTAGAAATAACTGACTTGATTCAAATATGAAAATAAATATAGTAAGAAGAGTATATTTCATTATATAAAAACATTAAATGATTATACTAACCTGAAAAAGGGAGAAATATAATATCCATAGCAAAGTAAAATTAGCCATGTCTCGCATACGACCCCATACCATACTACCAAATGATACAACTATCCCTAAGAGTGCAATTAAATCCATCATGAGAGGTACATCAATTCCAAGTGCAGGAGCCAACCATAAAAGTGTTGGGATTTGTTCAGCTTTTTTCTTAACCACATCAGCTCCTTCTTCTAATTAAAAAAAATAATAAAGTATCGAACGATTTAAAATTTTATCATGTCTAATTACATGCAAAATAACAAGCAGAATGTATTAATGATTAACAAAGGGCCTTGCGGCATTGTTTATGACATGATGAATATCTGTAAAATCACAATTACAATAACACACAAAAAAGTTGCAAAAATTAAAAGAATAATGACTTTGACATTTATTTTTCTTAATAACAATAATCTGCACGGATAAAATAAATTACTCAAAATGAAGATATATTGAAGAATAAAATTAAAATGCCTTCGGTAACTACACAATTGTTAAAGGGGGGGGGGAGAGGCGTTTATGGTTCTTGGAATGACTACTAGGTTCATTCCTAAATGAAGCCACAATTCTGATTAAGATGATGAAATTACATATTTTCATCTTGTTTAAAGTAATTAATATTCTAGGTGAGATTAGTTATTTAAAATTATAGCCATTAAGCAAAATGATTTCAAATTGAAGTTAGTGCCTCAATAAACCCTTATTTTAAGGGGAGATTCAAAAGAATGAATTTTATAATCTAAGAAAAAAAGCACTTGAAACTTCAAACAGAACAATATCCTTCAAAAGACTTATAAATTTTATGAAATTCATATATATGAAGGAAAAGATGAATTTCTCAGGTTGCAGTTTAAATTTAAAGCAACAATATGTAAATAAGATAAACTTAATTTTTTTTCTTTTTCCAGTTTCATTTGGCAATTTTTAAACATTAGAATTTTTTAGGCAAGCACATTAGAAAGTGTAAGCGAATAAGTACATATGAATTTAAAAAGTGTTTCGCAAATTACAGTTGGATACATTTTTAAATGTTTAGTTTGTAATTGGTGTTCCATAATTAGGTGTATCTGTATTCTATGCTATTATGTTCAACAATCTCAATGAAGACCCTAATGATAAGCATTTCTCACCTTCCATGTTTCGTTTTATAATATATACCTATGACTGAGTTCATTTAAGAATATTTCAGTAGCTTCTTCTCTTTTTCTCTTCCCTTCCTCTATGTTCTTCAGAACATAATACTTTGGATTGCTAATTAATAAAGACCTCTCCTCTTATTTTTGCAGATACGCAAATTAAAATCCTTGAATTCATTAAGAAAATTATTGTAAAAATAATATAAAAATGAAATCCTAAAAAAGTATTTTGTGCATTTTGCTTAGTGATAAATGTTTGAATAATAATATAAAAAAAGTAGAAAAGATAATAGTAAAAATAACAGTTTTGTGAAATGATTTTTAAAATTCATAACCCTTGATTTGTGTACAAATAAGATTCAAAATGAAAAATACTATAAGAAAATACCCATCCTGAAAATAACTCAAACATTTAGAAATGTATGTAAATGTAGTAAAAAATATCCAATTATCAGCTTGATTATATAATGAATTAAAATTAACATTTACATTATACATCAATCATTAAAAATTCATAAAATCAAAAACTAATAAGAGAATCAACACTTAACAAGGGAGATTTTGAAAATATAATTTGCAAATTAGAAATAAACTCAATGATTTTTCAGCTCCTTAATTTTTTCCTAAACTAAATACATAATTTTGGCAAAAGTACAATTGCGAATATGATAATATAGCAATAAAATTTTCTGTCCAATAAAATATTATACAAATAAGCAAAATTTAAAATGTGCAAAGCATTCCTAGAACAATAAAGCTAAAAAATAAGAAAAAGTAAAGAAATAGAATTATTTATTGTGAACATGAAGGAATAAGGCAACTGTATTTAACTTATCCGAGATAAAAGTGGTATTTTATACTAATACTTTTACTATGTAATAACTGCTATCAAGCAGGTGGAAAAGCATCTTCCAACTTTGAATTAAAAGTTATAATACATTCTTATTAATAAAAAACATTACAGTTCTCACCAATTGAAATAATGGCCCTTGCCGGCAATATTCCATTGTCACCAAACAGACCTTTAAAGGGGGGAAAAATATGTAAATCAAATAAAACTTCAATAGTTCAGATAAAAGTCACATAATTAATGATGAATTACACTGGTTTAAATTTCCATTACAAAATCCCTTAAGTTTACACAATTTCTGCAAAAAGATTGGTCAGTAAGATTAATGTTATATCATTAAATGAAATAAATATAAGAAAAAATATTTTATAATTTTTTTGTTAAGATAATAAAAAGAATGTAAAAGTAAATTTGAAATAAACCATTACATTCTTTTTATGAAATATTTCATATTTTCTTTATAAAAGGCATTCCTTCAGTGATGGCTAAAGCAACCAAGATAAATAAATTAACCATACTAACCTAAATAAGTTTAAGAAAAATATAAAGACAGTTTCTTATTCATTTCCATATAATAACAGATCAAAGGAAGCATAATTTATCAGTAGGATATGCTTTATAAAGTTACAATTGAATTATTCACACTTAAGTGTATTTACATTAAATTATAACTCTAAACTGAGAGGTAATATTTTAACCCTTCATATACATATTAATACAGTTCTGTGTATCTTCTGCACACATATTTTTAAAAATATTCACAATGAAAATATATCTTTGAAATAAAAAAACAAGACTACAAATATTTTTTACTTCGTTTGACTAACTATTATTTTGATATGCAAGTTTTCCCTCTAAAATATATTTGCTGGATAGTTTGAACTTGCTTAATAAAAGGTCACTTTATGAAGTTACAAATAAACAGATTAGAGTAAGGAATATAACAATCTCTGTGAAAAGGTATCTACTAAATATATCTAAAGTTAAAAAGTATAGTCATGATCTCGTTATTTCATTTATATAAAAAAATTTTGGAAGGGCTGATTAATTAAATTTAATATGAATTAATAATTTTTACAATGAATATAAATTTGTGGATGTGTTATTAATAATAGAATTTTATCAGTTTATTTCGATAAATAAAAAAAAACCCCAACTAATTATTATATTTTGTGCCATGCAGAAAGTTTATTTTTTTCCTTCCAACATTCATCTAACCCCTACTGACAAAACTATTTCAAAGAATAACGAAATCGACAGAACAGAGCAAAAATACTTTAATTTTATTTATTAAAAAATGAGAATTATTACTCATTTTGCAATTTCATTAACAAAAAAAATAAATAAACATGATATAAATATCCGTTTACCGACAAACTATTTCATACCTGGTAGCTGTACATATAAGGAGCTAAAAGCAGACAAGTATATAACAGACATACACCACAAGAAAAAATTACGGGTTAATTTTATTTCTCTCATTTTCTCTAAATTCAATTCAAGTGCATGTAACTACATCAAAAAAAATTGCAATACAGAAATAATCAAAATCGCAACTCGGCGATTTGATCAGTTGCCAGATATGTTTTCGCAAAAATATTTAAAATTTTAGAAAGTGAAAGTTGAAGTTTAGAAATCAATTAAGTACTAAAAATAAGAACAACAATTCTCTGATTGAATATACTAAGATTGAATAGATTTATATAAAAAAGTATATTAAATATATTAAATATATATTTTTAAAATTTTATCTGCCGATGCCCCACCTATAGCAAATCTTTAAAAATCGTTCTGTCAAAGAAAAACATGCTTTAGAAACATTCATAGATAAAGGATTGAAGTGAAGAGGTATGAATATATTTATAAATTAAAATGAAAGGGAAGTGTGTTGTGTGATTTTATCGGTATTGGAATGTTTTGGTTTTCTTTTCTGCATAAGTTATTTCAATAAATTTTGGAAACGTATGTTACTCAAACTGATTTTTAATGAAAATTTTTTTTATAAATTTTAGTTTATTTTTAAATGCAATTGTAAATAATTTCTGTGCAACTTTTTCAAATTTTATTTCGAAATGCTCTATGTATGAAACATTCTAGTCGATTACTTAAAAAATCAGTTTAATATATGCTGAAATAGATCTTAGAAAAATGAAAGATTCCGAAATGCGTCGTTTTGTTATTTCTTTAAGTAATACCGTTTACTAACTTGCGCGATACAATTGAAGAGTTTGGAATAAACAAATAGTGGATTCAACATAGTATCTTCTCACACACACACACACACAAAAAAAAATTAAAAAAAAGTTTTATTTTGGATTTATGTGCAAATCAATTCTATGTTTTTTTTAAACTTATCTGAAAGATTTAATAAGAATCATACTACATAAAATCTTCATATAGTTATTTAATATTACAGTGTAATTATATTTATTGATAAAGTTGTTGGAGTTGTTTGTTGATGTTTAACAAATAAATTATTTCTTTGTTGCACCTTGTAAGACCCTGATTTGTCTTGTTTTTCTATCAACTTTAATGATTGTTTCTTATATGCAGAAATTGAAATATATCTGTTTCATGAGTTCTAACTATTTTTAATATTTAAAAATAAAATTTCCTCATCATATCAGTTATATTTAATAACATTGTTGAATGCCTTTTGGGATAGATAGTAATAATTTAAGAAAGCTTCCCAGATGCAATACTGATAATTGATTATAATGTGAGAAAATTTGGTCGCAAATTTTTTTTCTTCTCAGTTTGGAATTTATTTATTGCATCCATAAATCAAATGAGAGATTTTTTTTTTCAAAAAAAACTTTGAAATGCACTACATAAATTTAGAAGTTTTTCAAGTAGTAATAAATACTTTTCTATTGAGGTTTGGATCATGATATGGAGATAATTATTTCTTTTTCTTGGAAAATACTTCTTCAATGATTATTTAAGGACTACTTTGAAATATGAGAACTTAATAATGAAGTCCCTATTTTTTATTTAGCTTAGTGACATGAAGGAGATAATGTTTATTACTAATAATAAAGAGTCTTAAAATTTTTTAAAGCTTTTCTTTTCAGTCATAAATGAGAAATTATTCATAGGGTTTAAATGGAAAAAATAAAAGCCTCAGTGATATGATTGGATCAGAAAATTTAAACAACATGAGTAGTTTCTCAGAAATTTCTTTGCATGTTTTCTAATGATTGCACTTTGCATGATTAACTGCATGCTTTCATGAACAATAATTACAAAAGAGTCTATTAGTGTGCAATCTTTGGCAATTTTTTAAACAGATTTATCTCTAGAATGATGTTAATAATAATAAAAAAACTTGAGAAAAATGAATATGTATTTTGGATTTTTTTTCTTTTCTGTTACCATTTAGTTGCAGAATATGACATAGAATTAGAGTTGTGATAAATTGTAATATCTAAATTGCATACTAAATATCTCATACTGTTAATTTTAGTATCCTGAGACTTTTCAACAATTCTACCTCACTAAGAGGTGAGACCTGGAAGAATGAGCACATTCCTGGTATTTTTCGTCCTGCTACAACCTTGATTTCGGCCCATTAACTACTTTTTTGCTCAGTTTTTTTATGTGTATGTGAGTGTTGTGTTTTTTCTGACCATACTATTTAATTTTAACTTATAATTTTCTATTGATTACTTATATGGATAGTTCAAGTTGCAAAAATTTTTTAGGAAGGACTTGAATATTTTATATATTATTAAATGTGACCAGGGTTATCTACCGTGTTAATTTCAAAATGTTATTAAAAAAATTCAGTAACAAATAAAAGAAAGTATTTTAATGGAAAAAGTAATTATTTTATAAAAAAGTAAGTTACTAAATTTTAAGAAGAGAAATCATCCATTTATTCATCAGAATTTAATATCATCTTTATAATAAATAAAAGTTGTAAAATATTTTTGTGTGAATTAAAATCTTTTTTTCCACTATATTACAAGTTATTTGCAATTTTTATGCTTTCTAAGTCTGCGTATAATCTGAATTCACTTTATTGTTATATATAAACATCTCTTTTCATCTTTCTGCTTGCATCTGTTTTGACTAAATAAATGCATCCTGAAGCACATGCAAAATCTTGGGAGGGTTTTTGAATCCATGAGTGAGCAGTATTTAAGTTCTTGTGTTTTCATGTTTATACAACTACAGATCCATTGAGAGTCAATTTATTGGGAGATGCGATTCAAAATTGGACTGAGCTCTATTTTTTAGATCTTAAAATTGTGAACCAGTTTCATTTATCTCAGCTGTTGCACTTTTGAATTATCATATTGACTGACAAATAAACAATCAAACTCCTGATGAATTTGGTTCTATATCTTATCCATATCTATATTCCTTTATATTGAATTTGTATACCAAATTCTCTCCATCAAATTGTGTTCATTTTCTATTTATTGTGTTAACTTATATTCGGATAGACAGATGTCCTTTTAACGATTTCTTTCAAAATTTGATAGAAATGTACAAATTTGATGTAAAGACCATATACTGAATCAATACAAGTTGAACATTGTTATGTTATTGTGACAGACAGACATAGTGCTAGAAATTTTCTTATCAAATTAAAAGAGGTCTGACATATGGAGATTCATTATGGTCTTGAGTTTAAATGCTTTGATGTTGATACTTTTTCAATGTGTACAAAAAAAAAAAAAAAAAAAAAGCTTTTATATGTTATATCTGAATATGTGATTATTAAAAATATATGGATGATATTAAAAAGAATTGTTTTTCTGAAGCAAATGTTTCATACACATTTTAGAAATTTTCTGCTTTATTTATATTGATGAGATTTTTGAAAAATGCAAATTTAAAATTTTCTAGTGTTTTAAATTATTTTTTGTATTTTCATTATTGAATATCCTAATTATATTCTTTTGATCTAAATAATTATTTCTTTTTTAATTTTCAGATAATTTTTTTCTAAGTCTAAGCTCACAACTTTGCATGTCAGAAAAATTTAAATTCCTGTACTCACCAGAAAAAAAAATCTTCATTTTATGTCTACTGTTCAAGTTTATTCAAAGTGCTGTGTGCTCTTATGGTGACCGTTCTAATGCTTTCCAAAATTGTATGCACTGGTGTGGAATTAAAAATTGCTCCAATTCCACCCAACTGGCAGATTTTGAGACAAACCGACCATGGTATATGACAGTTCTGCAATGGGAATGTTGGGATGAATGTGATTATTATTGTATGTGGCATACCGTTAAAGTCTTTCAGCATAATGGTCAAGGAATACCTCAGTTTCATGGAAAAGTGAGTTTTATTGTTAATGATGCTTACAGTTTTCATCATTATTATCTTTTAATTTTTAAATATTTTTCTTAACTTTGTATGCTGTAATGCCTATGCTTTTGTCATATTAAGCTTCATCTTTAATTTTTAGAAAACAGAATAATTTTTTTTATAGTTTTGATCTTTTTTCATTAATTAAAACTAAAAAATATACATGCTAAAAATAGAAATTGATAACATATTTTGTTAGCAACAGTTATACTACCTACTTTATTAAAGTTAACGAAAAATATACTATCTATATAAATTATAATTCCAAAGAAAACATTTTGGCAATTTTTGTATTTTATAACAGAGTTTTATAATTTTGTAATCATTATTTACTTATTTATTTTGTTGAGCCTAAAATTGCTAACTATATTTATCTTGTATGTATTAACAGTATTATCTAAAAATGAGAAGGAATAATTATGTTATACATATGATATTGGAATATATTCTGTACTTGTAAGTATTATAAAAAGTGAAGTAGTGCTTGAAATATGGAAAAGAATAGCTACTCACATAAATTGGCTACTCATTTTTCTGCATAATCATGTCTGCCTTTTTTCCTTTGTATCAAGCATTGCTGTTGAATCAACTATGAAATAAGTAAAAGCATAATATTGTAATGAAAACCATGCATTTTGTTGCAAAAATAAAGAAAATTAAATAATTGGCATATGGAAGTAAATCTGCTTAATAAAATTTTTCAACAATCTAGTGCAATTTGCCTTCTTTCTAGAATTTTTCTTTTACTCTATATTTAATCAACAATTCTGCTTAAAAGATAGTGTGGAGTACATAAAAAACTTATTAATGAACTTAATTAGAAATATATTTAAAAGTAATTACTAAAGTTTCAAATAGTATCCATTTGGTTAAAACAATGAAAGATTTACAAGATTCATTAAACATATGTTAATAAAATTTAAAGATGAAAATCAGAATACTTGATAGCTCAGTGTGTTATATTTACAGTTCAGAAGTTTATTTTTTCTTCTCTAGTGGCCATTTTATCGATTTTGTGGAATTCAGGAGCCAGCATCAATGATATTTTCTTTGTTAAATGGACTTGTTCACTTTTATATGTGGAAGAAATTTCGAAGTACTGTTCCTAAATGTCCATTTAGTTCAGTTTGGAATATACAAGCTTTAGTAAGTTTTTTAACCTCTGACTTTTCTCTTTTTCATGCATTTATATATATATATATATATACACACACACACACACACACACACACACAAAAGTATTAAAATCAAGTTAATAGGAAAACCAAATAAAAAAAACTTAATAAAAATCCAACACTTTAAGAGATTGAATAGGAAAAGGAACTAAATTTAGATTAAGAGAAAAAATAAACCATAACAAAATTTTGAATTCTATTGGTGATGATTTGGATGTTTTTATTGCTAAATTATCTAGAAAATACCATTGGCCTGCGGAAAATTTTGGAGAATGGAAAATGAGAATTTTAAAGGAAATTAAAATAAAAATGAATACTGATTTTGACAGATCTAAAGAACTTGGGAGTTATTTTAGTAAAACATTAAAAAACGAAAGAAAAAATTTAAAAGAAAAATTTGTTATTACAGTAATAGATAAATCAGCAAATAATTTCTATTTAATTTGTAAATAGTATAAAGAACTTTTAATTAATGAATATAATTCTAACATAACATATGTTAAAGAACACCAGGAAAAAGGAATTAGATAAAAGAATGCTAGCTTTCGCAAAAAGAAAAAAAAAAAAAAAAAAAAAAAGACTTACTTTTTTAACTATCCTTATTTATTCCCAACAGTTAAATTTCATAAAAATCCATTAAAATTCAGATTTGTGACCTGTAACACTGGCAGTTATAATTACTATACGGGTAAACATTTCTTTAAGTACTTAAAAATTACCCTGGACAAAATAAAAGATGAAGACAACTTTATTATTTCTAGTAACAAAGAAGTACTGGATTTTCTTAAAGGTAACAACATTAATAAACTTAATACTTATGATTTCGAAAATTCATACACCAATCTACCTCATGAAAAATTAATAAAGATCTGCACTTTTATATACGATGAATATTTAAATGAAAATGTCATTCCTAAAAATAACTGTCTAGAGTTATGTAATTTTAATATTACAGAAAATTACGTTTTTAATGGTATTAATTTTTATAAACAAGTTAAGGGAATTCCAATGGGGACAGCTTTCTCAAGTGCTTTAGCTGATATTTTCCTACATTACTATGAGAAAAAATAATTAAATATAATTTAATAAATGGGTAGAGGTATATTGATGACCTACTTTTGATAAACTTCGACAATACTAATATTGTTACTAATTGGTATACAAAAGATTTAATTCTAACAGAAACAAATAAAAGTCAACTTGAGGCTACCTTTCTGGATTTAAAAATCTAAATTGCTAATGATAAAACAATAATTGGTATTTACGATAAAAGGGATGGATTCAACTTTAAAATTACAAAATTATGTAACTATCATTCCAATCTAAACTCTAAAATTTTCAAAAATCTAATTTTCTCACAAGTTAACAGGATGAAAAGGGTTTGCAATAACAAAACCTATATTGAAGCATAAAATAACCTCATTAAAAATTTAATTAAAAATGAATATTCTAAAAATTACTGTAATGTCAACTTTTTGATTAAACAAGGTATGGTTTGGGATTAATCCTTTGTCTAAAATAAAAATAAAACTTTCCTTGCATATTAGATAACTCAATAGATGGTGCTGGGAGACTACAATTATTATTTACCTTTAATACGTTAGCTTTGTATTTTTAAAAAGCGGGAATCACAATTGACAGCTTAAAATTTCCTTGCCTGTTGCTGGTATGTTCTTTCCTTTTTTCTTTTTTTTTTTTCTTTAATGGTTTATGTGTTATTTTATTGTTATTTTGTCTTTGTATTTTTACTTATTAGTAGTTATTTACTTATTAGTGGTTTCATTACTTCTCTCTTGTACAAATTATGATTCCTGTGGTAAAATGAATCCAAGTTAAAATTTCAAAAGTTTCTTCTTTTGGACCATGTATCTGCAAAATTAGGAATACATATATATGTGTATATGTATATAATTGCACAATTTAGACACACAAAATTTATAAAATTATACAATTCTTTCAAAAAGAACAGAATTACTAGAATAATTGGTAGTATTTTGCTGTTTATTTTAACATATTTTGCTATTAAAGTAGCATATAGCTACTAAGTACCATTTTTCTCTTAAATATTTTTCCTCTCTCTCTATATATATTAATAATAGTAGTTTAATGATTTAAATTTTGTGTATTCACTGTCTTAATATCTAAATGCATATAAGGAGTGAAAAAATAAGGAGTGAAATGGTGTCTTAATATCTAAATGCATATACAGACTGATTTATTGTAGTATTGGCTCAACCATCCCTCCTCATAGTAACTACCCATTTTGAAATTCAAATTATTTTTACTTTTTATTGCATTTTTAGTTTCTAGAATGTACTTACAAAACACTTTGCTTATAAAGGTTTAATTCATTTTTTTTATTGAAGCCAAATTTTTAGATTATATGTTGTGTTATTGCATTTACAAATTTTAAAATATTAAATGTAGTCTTATCAGAGTTTCATTCCTTCATTGATATTTAATAAATAATAGAACAAAGAGTGCAGACATCTAATATTTCTTAAATATAGTAATTTTATTTTGCCAATTTTATGATAGTTGTAAAATTTTGCTGAATAAATATTTTTGAACCAGATAAAAATACATCATGTATCATTCCTTTAAAATAATATGTTTATATTTTAGCTGTCTGTTAATGCTTGGTTTTGGTCGGCAGTTTTTCACACAAGAGATGTTCCCTTAACTGAAGTAAGATACTTGGTTAATATTTAATTGGTAAATTCTTTTTAAGTCCTTTAATTTCAAATCTACGGCACTTGTAATCAGAGAAGTAACGTGTATCTATAGTAAGGTTACTTTGCTGAATTTATTAAGACAAATTACAGCATCTTTAACATCAAAATGAGGAAATTACAAAAAATAAAGGGGATTGCCCAAAAAGCCCAGTTAAAATTATGTAGTTTGCTGAATTATGTAAAAAATTGGCTGAAATATTTGCGATTAAAATTGAACATTCTACAACTTGAAAACAAATTTCTTCTTAAAATTGTTAAATGTATTTTTTGGTATTCTACATCCCTGAGTACATTTTCATGGTTTTTTTTAAAATTATTTTTGTTTGCTTTCTTCAATGCTTAAGTTTCACTTCGCCAGTGTTTAACTTAGAAAACTCTATGATAATACTGGAGAATGCATTTTTCAATTTTGGATTAACTCTTTTTCAAATATCAGGAAGTTAATTATTTGATCACAAATATTTCCATCAATTTATAGACACCATGAAACTTTTTTCCCCTTGTTTTTATTATGGTCTAGTGTAAATTGTTCTAACTGAAGTTTTTTACCGTCCCATATATTTTTTTGAGTTAATTCTTCTATCATCCTTATTCTGCCACTAGAGGTGCTATAACTTGTCTCAATGAATTCAGCATAATCACTTCAATATAGGTACGTGTTACTTTTCTGACTATATGAAAGCTCTTTCAAATTTAAATGGAAAAGTACTTTACCGATCACTTTGTATTTGTATATATATAGTATAATAATTGTATTTATGTGATTTTAAAGCACTAAAATGCATTTAATTTATGAATAGTATTGAATCAGAAAGAAAGTTCAAATTAGTTTTATAAAATAATGAATTCTTAAGTTATACCATGCTGCTGTCATTGGTAATCATGGTTTTTGTTATTCATTTAATTGCTGAAGGATATATAATTTTTTTTATTTGAAGAGTTTTTTTATGAATTTATAATAATAAAGTTTATGATGGGTAAATTTACAAAAAAGTGGAGCAGAAATTAAATTTTTTTTTCTACTGTGAACTATTTTTTAAACTTAGGTTTTAGTTTTAAATCCACTCAAAGAAATGTCATAACTTGCAAATTTAGGCTGAAATTACCATAGCAGGAAGAAGAGAAAATTTACTTTGGGTGTAGTCTACATAAAGTTTTAAAAAGAAATGAATATAAAAAATCTTACGTTCAATGACTTGTGTATATGTAATGTTAAAAAATTTGCTAGAGAGATTAAAAAAAAAAAACTCTTTCTTTTTATGAAACAAATCAGACAAATTTATAAACATACAGCATAAATATGCTCAAAAAATTGCACAAACAATTGTAATTCAGTTATTAAAAAATTTATTTTATTAAAGCACTATTAAAATTGCTAAACGGCTGAATTGAATGAAGACATTTTATTCCATCATCATATAACAAGGCAGAGGTTTTTTATGGAATCATAATTTAATTTTTTAAAGTTTGATATATGTTAATATTTTCTCTATTTGATAAAAATTAGAAATTTTGTCAAGTTGTCTGCCAAATGGTTTGATAACATCTTTCACTTTTTAGTAAGCTTAATTAATAATTAATCTTAGTTCAGTATTAATATTTCAATACACATTATTTTAGCACTTATGATTAACAATTCAAAATTTAAATTTCAGTTTATGAAAAATGAACATCATTTAATATTTTAAGAAAACTATGATCAGAATAAATGCATATAAATATTTACAAATTTTATATGTATTTATTCTGATATATATTTACAAAATATATATTTATATTTATAAATATTTACGAAAAATTTGTTAAAATACGTATCAAATTTTTCTAAACATCGCTAAAGTATGATGGAATTTCTGTTATTACTAGTTACAAAGTGTGAAAGAAAACTAGTTTTTAGTTTAGAAGTATTTTTATTCTTTAAATAAATTGGTTGAATTCTTGATATACATTAACTGTTTTAGTGCTGTATCAAAACACTTTATACAACTAACCATGTGTTTTGGATTGAATTATTCGAAACATTAAAAATTATTTATGTATTTCTTCATATTATAGGAACATGTGATTAGTTCCTGATTAAAATATTTTTTCTCTTTTTTTCTTTTCTACAGAAACTAGATTATTTCTGTGCATTTTCTATGGTTCTTTATTCCTTCTATTCACTGCTTGTGAGGTAAGTTATTAGTTTCAAAATAATATATGTTTGTGTGAATATATTTATTCAAAGGAAAATAAATTTTTCTGTATGATTAAATTCTGTGCAATTTTCATCAACATTTCTTTGAAAATTTAATATTAAGGAGTTTCTTTGCATTGGTGAAAGACTGGTTTTGGTGGTTTCAATTTTTTATAAAATAAGATAAATGGAAATAAAACTTCAAAAAGAATTTTGTATTTGTATCAAACAATTAAAAGAACATTTTTTAGTAGAAGTTATCTTTTTCTTAAGTTGGAAATAAATAGATTTATCAGGAATATTAAGTTTTGTTATGTTCAAAACTGTGTCATCTTTTGCTTCTCTTGAAGAATACCTGACTTCTTGCCCTATTTTGAGTATTTTAATTTTCATTTGCAACTACTGCTATATAGATAATACTTTATAACCTGTATTAATAAATTACAGTTTGTTTACTTTTAAATTTAACTTGGTTATTATCTATAAAAATTGTAATATAGTGTACTTATTGAATATATAATCCATAAACTGCTTTTGGAAGCAAATTATAAGCTAATAATGATAAGACTTAAAGATAAAAAATCTAAAGCCATCTGACACTGCTCTGGGTATATGTTTTGCTAAAGCTATGTAAAATAAAACTGCTTAGTTTATATATGCCTCAGCTGTTTTTGTAATTCATAAAATGGTCATATCAGGTGTTTTTTGTAAAATCCCTCAAAGGTTTTAGCTTATTTGAACAAATGAGGATTTAATCTGTAATAGAAGAAATTTTTTAAGAAATCTCATTATAATCACTAATGATGTTTGTAGATTTAAAAATTGTTTATCAGTGTAAAATATAATGCTAATAATATTGTTAATTTTCTATTTTTATATAAAAAATGAATTAAGTCAATTCATAAATTGGTTAACAATATTTGTTGTTGCTGTTTTCTATAATAGCAATTCAGTTTTTCATTTTTCCAATCTGATGTTTTATTTTTTACATTTCCCTATATCTAATAAGGAATTTTATGTTAATATTAATAACAAAATGGAATAAGAAAAGGGAATAGCTCATGTTCGCTTTACTTTCTTACCTAACATTTAAATTCATCAATAATATAATGCATTCCTTCTTAAAATTTTCAATCTTTAGGGAATATATCAAGAAAACTATATGCCTCTCTTTTTAAAGTAGGGAAGCTGAGGGTAATTGTAGCAGCATTTGAAAAAATATTTATTTTTTATAAAAATATTTAACATTCTCACTTATAACTGCTTTTTTGTAGCATAACTATTCATTCATCATACTCAAAAAAGAAACATTAATCGATTTTAAGGATTTTAGCACAATAAATATATTTTCAAAACAAAATAACTGTTGCAATTTGCCTTGCAGTTGGAACAAGTTGTAGTAGACGTGATGCAAATTGTAATAATAAAAATAAATATACGTAAAAATATTTTATTAACATTCTTTTATTAATTGAAATGAAAAAGATGCCTGTTAAAATTATTATTACTTAGCATAATGATAATAAATGAAATCGTGATTTACAGAAATCTTTGGCAGAATTGCTATTGAAGTAAACAAATGACTAATCATTAACTCCCACAGTTTTGAAAATTAAGTGTAACACCCAATTTTATCATCTGAGTTAATACAGGTAAAATCCATAATCTAAATAAAATAACTACTTTATTTTAATTCTTGAATCTGCATTTGAATTCATACTCTTCTTTTTCTTCTTAGACTTTTATTTTTCCTTTCTCTCTGTCTCTCTTTTTTCTTCTTATTAATTATCTATTCATATTCTTCTTTTAATGTTTCTTTCTCAAATGTGGCAGTTAGGATGGCAGAATTTCTTTTACTTCGGCTCCTATTGCATGTTTTCTTATGTAAAGCTTTGGGGAGAGATAATTTTTGAGGGAGAAAAGTTGAATTTTCTGTTTGGGATGTTTGACAATTCTAGAATTTGTTCAGTAGATATTTCACCAGTGATCTGATTTATATCTTCAGTAATGCTTATATTCAGTTTCTTCACTGATTATAGCAGTTCAGGATTCTGAAGAACCAAAGCCAATTCATGACCAATTTGTGATAAAAGTGTTTTTTCTTTTATATTCTGCATTAAGACTTAAACAAAGTGTGATAAAGGATGGTGCAAATCAGGGATCTTGAAAAATGTCTACATTTAAAGGCCAAATACTGCTTGCTTTGAATCTATTTGTGATATTCACAAGGTTTATGACCAATTTCACTATGTTTGAAATGTCATAAAAGGTCATGGTTTTACCTGGATTGATGTTCATCCAGGCTGATTGTGTAATATTAAGCAGATGACAGATTTTGAATGGACCATAACTCCCATGTTCAAGATCTGCAAATAATGAGAGCAGTGAAGAGGAAAGGAGAACATGATTTTATGTTTATGCTTGGATTTATTTACAACAGTAGTGTTTAGTCATGAGCTATGATTATCAAACATCAGAAGGACAGACTTCTTTGTAGATTGTCCATTTTTGATGAAATGATCCATGAATTAAAAAAAAAATCCTTCTTCATTCATTGAACCTGAAGAATTGCTTGCTGCAATGGACTCATTTGGATTGGTACGGATAAATGTATTCATGTATCAGATCATTGGAAACACAAACATTGGTGGAACACTGTTGCCCACAGCATACAAGCAAGAATAATGGGTATTGTCTTCTCAGCAGACATAGTAGCTTCAATTTGTTTTTCGCACATGCAGCCACAATTCTTTTTGACTTTCAAGTAATTGTAATTTCTATCTAATCAATTTTCTAAATTTGAGAACCCAAAAAGTTGTATTTTTGTAGAAACTCTTGACATTTAAAAAAAAAATAAAGCAAATATGTATGTTTGTTTTGTAGAATGTCATTCCTCGGATTAAAGACATTGCTTCTGGTAGTTTAAGACAGTTTTGGATTCCTTTTCATGAATTCAATAAACCGGTCCGGACCAGTCTTTTTATTTTCATGTCTGGAAGAAGGCATATTTTGAATACAATTGCTTAGCCAGAAGTTTGGAAAGCCAGGTTTCATATTTCCAGTGGAAGCAATCTAAAGGAAATATCTGTACATTTCAGTAAATAAGAAGATATTTTCTCATCTTCTGCAGATGTAAATACTAACCTTGGTTTAGCGTATCCAACAGAATGAAAAACTTTTTTTTTTAATATATCTATGCAGACATGTGACAAATTTCTAATAACTCAGCTACATTTATAATATTTTTTTTCTATACCTATGATTTTAGCTAATTCATATATATTCCAGCTTTTTCTATCCCATTTAGATTTCTTTTATAGTTCCTCATTTTAAAGCAAGAAAATAAGTAGATAGAACCATTCATATTTATAATTAGTTTTGTAATCACTTCCATTTCCTCTTGCTTTCACCCATGTATGATGCAATTATTCACTTTGGTCCCTGCATTTTAATAAATTGGATAATATCTACTTGATATGTATGTGTATTTCCTTTCTACTCTGCCATCTCTTTGTAAATAATAATTCATTTTGTCTTCCCCCCCCCCCAATCTGCAGCTGTTTATGAATTACTTTAATAAGAATAAAATAATTGGCATGATATAAATTAAAGCAGATAGTCTAACTAAAAAATCAAAGTATGAGAAAAATATATGTTGCAACTTGCCCATAGATTTGCTACAATTTGCCCCATTGCATGATTTTGAACATTTTTGTTGATTTATATATTAATATTGCACTTATTAAAAGAATTTAAAACTGTACTTTATAACTTGATTAATAGACAAAATAAAGAAATAAAAAAACTTTTTTTATGAAATCAATACACTTATTGAAAATCAAAATTTAAGTTTTCACCCACATTTAATGAGCTGAAATGGAGCATGTGTACACAGTTTCTCATTACCCATTTTGGCAAAAAACCACAGTGTAAAGTGTGTATATTTCCGTAGCTCCCCTAATATCTTTTGATTCAGTATCGATTTTCTTTAGCTGTGCATATGCAATAATGCTTAATTTGTGAAAAATGTGATGTTGAAAATACTATACGATAGATATGTATTAGAAGTTATGTTAAATGTTTTCCCATAGTCCAAAATATTTTTGCAAGCCTTAATTTGAAAACATAAATTAATGGAGGATGTTTAATCTTAATTATGAATCTTTTTCCTAAGTAAAAATGGGGGAAGAAAACCTATTCCATTTCTGTATACTGTACATATTTCAATCTTACTCATATGAATTTTTTTAATTGTTTCACTGTAGTTGCATAATTCTTATGAACAAAATATAAGGATCATTGGAGATATAATTTTTAAAAACATTATTTTGAAGTTCAAATTTTCTTACATCTAATCAAAGATCTAATTACTGTTTATTAGCTAAAATTTAAATAACTGAAAATTGATTTTAAAAAGCCAACATTTAAGTGTGCTACTAAAATGCACCATTGTACAATGCAATATGTGATATCACCTTCATGATTGCAGTGTATTACCTGCATCTTAGTATATATATGAATATTTTGACTGCAATTTCTATTTACTTTGTATTATAAAGTAAGTAGTAATATCATGTTTTCAATTCATGCTGTAATTGTCTTGGGCACAAGAGTTATAATTACTTTAAAGTAAAAGGAAAAATTGTGTTAATAGAGTATATATTTATACATAGTATCTACAGTATAAGAGATAGAATTATTATAATAATTCAATTCATCATTCTTATTTTTCTTAATGTTATCCAGTTTGTACAAGTAAAGCTAAATATTATTTCTATTCCTGCAATTTTAAAGTATTTATTTTTTAATGTCAATAAGATTGTTTTGCTAAACATTCAATGATATATTTTTTAATTCACATTTTATAATGTTTTTTTGTTTTACTTTTATATTTCGAAAATTATTTTATCTTTCTTGTTAATTTAATGAGAAAAAAATTCATCAATTCAATGTAACTTGCATTTCTATTTACTTTACATTATCAATTGTAGGTTATATTCAAGCCAAAAATCAGGATTACCTCTATTTCTAGCTGTGCCATTTTTGTCCTTTTTTATATATCACATTTATTATCTGACATTCATTCAATTTGATTATGGTTATAATCTCAAAGCAAACATAATAATTGGTAAGTAGAGTGTAGATTTTTATTAATAAAATATATTTATAATTAGTGTAGAAGTCGTATGAGTGAAGATATTGAATAATAAGAAAAGAGGATACTTGTTATAAAATAACTTGTACTATTATTACTCTTTTTATGTTTTGTGATTATTTAAGATAAAGTGGAAGTAGAAGGTAGTATTGATGTATTTTGGCTCAGTTTTTCTACTATATGACTAAAATTACAAATTTGTATTTTTGTTTAGTTATAATCCAATCCTATTATGTATTTATTTAATTTTCATTATCTAAAACCATTTATATAAGTTAAATAAAAGAAACAAAACAAAAGAAATAGTAATGATAATAATATTATAAAATAATGAAAGAAAATAAAAATTATAATTACATGCAGCAAGTGATCTATGGTACGTCTTGTTGCTATTTTTTTTCCAATAATGGTTGGTTTGAAACATAGAGCTGATATAAATGGAGAAAGCTAGTCGCTTGTTTCAAGCTAGTCCCTTGTTCAAACAAGTGTACGCAACATGAGCCAAGTCACATGTGAGAAATCTGGCCTTTTTTTGGCACCATATCGCAAATCTTGGCATACTCAAAAACTGCCGCACAGTGTTTTGTTTCATGGCATTGGGTCCAGTCGGTTTTCATTTCCGGTTAACATTTCCTAAATAATATATATATATATATATATTCATTCTTTGAAAACTAAGCAAACTGGTTTCGAAAATATAGTTTTCTTTTTTACATCAGTAGCCGAGTTTATTGATTTAAATTATATTTACTTTTTTAGTTTGTTTTTGTGCATTAATTAAGTTAGTATTTTTCTTCGTTAAGTAAACATTTTATTTCTTTTCTTTACCCAAAAACATCTTTTAATTTTACATTACATATTCAAATACTTTTATCATTATCTCATGCAGATAAAAAAATATTTTTATAATAAAAGCAGATTATAAAAGTGACCCAGGTCTGGTTTTTTTTTCTTGAATATTCTGAATAATATTTATTTTTGCATAAAAAATGAAAAAGATATTAATTAAAACTGTTAAATTATTTTGAAATAATTTAGAAAGAAAAAAAAACGCTAGCTCAGAATCAAACCCAGGTTTCCTGAACGCTACGCCAGTGCCCTAACCACTGCACTACTCGAGCACTCGTTCGGGTGACCCATTATTAGTATATAAGCTAATTTGAAAGTTTTAAGGTTGACTATTGAGTCTTAATATTTTCATTAATAAACATTCTAAATGTATACTATCATTATACAAAATTCATTCCAAACTCAATTTTAAACCTCGTGCCTTCTCCTTGTTAATATCAGTTTTAAATATTTCGCTTCTGGTTTATAGTGTTGGCGGTAACTTTGCTTCTAACTACCACTGAAACAAAATTAAATCATTTTTGGAATCTTAAATGTGTTGATTTAATACAAAATAATAAGGAAATTCGAAATTTTTATGATAATGGGGATTTTAGGGTATGTACATATCGCAAATTATTAATTAAGTTACATTCAGACAAAATTTTTATCTGTAAAGATAGCATTTCTTTCTTTAATAATTTATCTTTAGAATATTCACTAGTTTCTTATTAGATCTTAATTAAAATTTATAAAAACATGCAATTAATGCTAGCACATTTTTGAAATTTTACTATATAACATTTTCAATAAAACGTTTTAGTTTCACGATTTCATTCACAATGATGATTTAATATCTTTTACGGTATAATACGATTCCAATATTTATGGTAAAAAGGAAACAACATATTGGAAATAATAAGACACTTTATTGGCACTAAAATAAATACACAATTATTAATAGTTATTAATAGTAATTGGCACTAAAATAAATACACAATTATTATAGTCAATAGTGTTTTTTTTACCAATACCAATTACCAATAGTGTTTTTATGTAAACACTTGTATTGGCGAGAAAAAATTACGCCAAGCTTGCAGCCAAGCGCTTGTGACGCATTCGATATTAAAATAAAGCAAGTAACAAAATATAATGCAATTACATCAGTTTAAATGAAGCTTAATAACAAATTAAATAAATTTAATAAATAACTAAACCAAAATATGAAATATTATTCAGTTTTAACACCAAAATCACTGAGTGATGGAGGTTACGAAATTTTAAATTGACTTAAAATGGATATAAACAGAATATGTTTATTGTACATACCTGTGAAATGATACAGAACTATCCTTAGAAGCTTTTTCTTTGCAGCAAATTGCACAGCAATAGTTAATCATGGCTTAAATAAGTTTTAAAATCCAACGGTTAAAAGCAAGAAAAAATCTGCCATTGAAATATAATGGGGAACGGAGAATGCTGTTATAGTGAACACAAATTCTGTCCACAAGTCACATGATTTTATCTTGTCCTACATCAAAGTAGGGTTGCACTCCTTCTATTAGTATCTCAGCTCTATGGTTTGAAAACTGTTGCTCTCTGCAGAGTTGCCTTTTATGGCTTTCTAATGGATAATTTAAAATAGCATGTCATAAACAATCACAAGCATTTTTCTCTATTTGTTTTTCCTTATTCCACTTAACAAGCCATTTTATATTATTGGGTTTTGCAAATTATAAGCAAAATTAATTTTTTTTCTTCATCAATCTATAGTTTGTATTTGTCGTTTAGTTTATGTACTCTGTCAAACATATATTTTTTTCCAGAAAATTCTTTTATTCTTCTTCAAATGCCAAATATGTTGCAAATATTACCTTAAATACATCACGATTCTCTGTTGAAATACTCTTTTCTCCTTCTACACATACACAGCATCAGTTTATATATATATATATATATATATATATATATATATATAATACAGCTTCAGAATTAATTTCACAGTTTTTCTTTTGTATTGCTTTATAGCATCGTATTTTAACCTGAAAAAGATAATCATTGACATCATATACATCAGATCAGTTATCCAAGGTTATAAATAGTATTTGTGATCCATGATATAAGAAATAATTGCCATTTTCTATAGGAAAAATTACACTAATTTTTTTTTAATACTCTCAATGTTTAATTGTTTGCTATACAAATTTCTCTTTTCCATTTTCTTTTATTGATTTTTTTATGTTTCTTACATCTCATAAGTTTACACTAATCCTGTAATTGAATTAGTAAATTGTAGAATTGACTTTTAACTGTTTTTCTTTGTGTTGAAGAATATAACAAAAGTACAAATATTTTTTGTTGCTTGTAAGTTGTAGTACTTAATTTAGGAGAAATAAAAATTTAAAAAGAATTGTTTCAGTTTCTTAAATTATTTTCTAATATATCAATTCATAATCAATTGAAAGTATTTTACTGTTTAATCTTTAACTGATATTTTAAGTTATGCCTAGTTAGCAGAAGTTTTGTATGTATATATGCAATTATCATTGAATAAATTTAATAATTGGAAGAAATTATTAAATAAATATTTATATAATTAACGGTTGAAACTTAAAATAATTGAGTCAAAATATAATCTATTTGTTAATAATTTGTTGAATAATTTATTTGAAATATTAATATCTTCAAAATAAACTTTAAAATACTTTGAAAATGATGGAGATATTTAATAGGAATAAAAAAATACAATCAATTACGATAATTTATAAACAAATATGAATGATAACACTGGGAATTTTTATTGCATAATTGTTCTATTAATCGATAAATATAGGACTTAAATAAAAATATGTTCAAATAATTGTGAGTAAACAAGATTAATAAAAATTTCTTCGATTCTGTTATAAAATAACTCTTATTTAAGATGGTTTTTAATTTTTAATAGTTATTATCTCTTTGGTACCAATGGTTATATTGCTTTTTCAGCATTATTCTTTTTGTAATCTTTACCTGTTTCTTGCATATGTTATTTATTATTATTACTTTTGTTTTCGAACTCTCTCCCCAAATTTGATATGATTATTAATTTGACATCGTAATTGACAACTAGTATTGTATATTTTATCAAGAAAAATGAAGAAATATTTTAATTGTTTTCAGTGCTTATAAACTGCTGATTTTATTTTATGGGAAAATATCTTGATATGAATCCTTTTCTTAATAATTTTTTAATAGTAAGTTATATATCATGTAGGTTTATTGAATTCTTTTGGTTGGCTAATGTGGTGCTACAAGCATCGTCATAAGCATTATGTTTGGAAATGTGCTGCATCCGTTATTGCTGTAAATTTACTTCTACTGTTGGAATTGTGTGATTTTCCTCCATGGAAATTTATAATTGATGCTCATGCTCTATGGCATTTTGGAACAATACCAGTGCCTTTTCTATGGTATAGGTATGTATAATCATTATATTAATCTGACTTTGTAGTTTTAAGTGGTATTTGAAATGTTTAATATTATTGTTTTGGGAAACAAATTTTATTATTGCTTGAGAAAAATGATATATTTTAAATATAAATTTGAAATAAATAATAGTTAAAAGAATTTGAAAGCTTTTGTTGTAATTTATTTACTTAGTATTTTTCACTCGATTTGTTAATATTAATCTTAAAATCATTGCAGTCAAATTCATGCATCATAATAGCTTTTTTTTTTTTTTTTTTTTTTAAGTTGAGTAAAAAATGACATACTTGGGATTGATTTATAATTCTAAATTTATATTCATCTCAGTAATATATAAATTCCTTTAAAAGCTGTTTAAATCAATTATGATTAAGTGGATTTTTTCTTTTGGTATCATTGAATTTTGTTATTTTAATTAAATATCAAACTTTTTTCTTTTCATAGTTTTCTTATAGAAGACTGTTTGAATGAAATGAAAGACCTGGGATTATGTATTAATCTAGTGAAGAAAATGGGATAGTGATATTTTGTTTTCAGGTCAATTAAGAAGATAACCTAATCACTTATTTGTGCCAAGATTTTTGTATGAATTTTTAATTATTTCATTCTAAAATCAAGTGCCACATTAGCTTTTTATTACTTCAGGAAGAGGTTACTCTAATTATTAAACATTGTTACTTAAATGCTATGTAGACAAAAAAGTTAAAGTTTAATAGACTATTGCATGAATTGAACATAAAGATAAGAACTATATATATATATATATATTCTACATTGTATCAAATTTTACTCTCATGTTTACTTCTTGTCTTGTCCTAGTTTTTTAAATATATAATTTTCCAGTTAATAGTATAAATTATAGAACGATATTGAAAGAAGCAGAAATGTGATTATTAAAGCAGTTTTGTTTTTTGCTGAACTGCTTGTTTGCTGTTGATGCTTGTTGTACCCACAATTTCCAAAGTTTATTGACAATGTTTCTTTGTTAAGAAAAATTAATATTTTGAACTTAAATGTGCTTTTTTTTGCACCTTTGTGATCTTGTTATATTTTCATTATTTTATAAAAATAATTTGTGCTTTTATCCAATGTATTGTAAATAGATTTTGATGAAATCAAAATATGACATATCATGTGTTAAGCAATAATGACTCTCTATATACTAACTAGCGTTTTCATTACATCTATTAGTGTTTACATATTATATTGACAGATTACAAAGTATTTTTTTTTAAAATAGGATTTTTATTTCAAAGTATTTTTTATTTTCTTTATCATTTTTCTCTGTTATATGATTTTGCAATTGACTATCAATGTCATCAATTCCATTAACTTCTACTGAAAAGTATTTTCTATTTCAACTTGTCAATTACATTTTGGCAAATATATGATTGATAGAAATACATACTTTGAATAATAAGGCAACTAAAATCATTATGGTGCTGAATGTGTCTTCATAGTACTTGTAAAACTATAGAATTGTACATGGCAATAAATCTTTATTTTGCACATTTTTTTTGTGTGAATAATAATATTGATTTCAAATAGATTCACTGTTAAGAGCTCTATTACAAAAGCAATAAGTGTTTTTAATATCAAAATTTTGAATTGAATTTTATTTAATGAAATTTTTATTAATTTATTATTTCTATGAAAGAGATATTTAACTTTAACAATACTTTCAAAAATAATAGAGTGTACAATTATACATGTGTGAGTGGAAGAATTTATTTTAATTCTTAAAAAGCTAAATAAATATATTTTTTTTCTTCGTAATTCTTGAGTTTTCATATTTATATTTTTTATTATTTTATGTGAGTATGATGCATCATTTTCATAATCTAAATGGCGTGTAAAAATTGAATAACTCTCTCTACATTATTATTGTTAAATTGTTTCTTAGATAGAACTCATGTTTACTTAAAAAAGATTGTTTGTATTATAATTGTTAAAAAATGTAATTAAAATTGTTATTAATATAAATTATCATTCTCAAATTTTTTTTGTGTGTTTCAGAAATATCTAAATTGAGTATACAAAATCATTATATTGCTAAGTTTTGAAAATGGAATTATTATTAGCATAGATGCATAATTTACTTTCAAAGATTTTGTCAGCTTTCTCTGCTAATAATCTCTTTAATTGATCAATCAGCAAAATGTGAAATCTATAATTATGGTCAGTCTCTGTCAGTAATCCATATTATATTAAGTTGCCACTAAAATCTGGGGAAAAAATTCCCTTATATGTATATCCTACAACAGCTATGGAATTTAAAAATTACGGAGTTACGGATGTATCATGAAAAACTACAAAAATATTCTCTTGCCAAATCCTTTCTCACAGTAATACTGGCAGTGGTTAGTGATAATTTTTTTTGCATAGTTTATTTTTTATTAAAGCATAATCTTGTTCTTGTGTGAATGCAAAAACACACAATTCACTTCTCATTACAAAATACATATGGCAGTTTGGTATGATGTTAGACTGAGCAATGAAAAAGTACAAATGCTTGCTATTTAATAAAAAAAAAGTATGTGTGACAAACAGTATTAATTTGTTTGGTCAACAAAATTGTATGTTTTTTAAGTAAAAATATTTCACATATATATTTAGTCAGTAATCAATATCTATTACATAATTTTGACTAACATTTTAATTAATTCAAAATTTTTCAATAATATTCGATATATTACATTCATACATATCTGTAAGAAATACAATATGAGGACATGAGAGAACACTTGTGTGCTATTTATAAACAGAATAATAATACTCCATAGTTTTAATAAATGGAAAAAGTAAGGTTTATCAATAAATGTGGATTTAAATAAGATGCAGTTTTTAACACAATAAAATTTTTGGACATGTGTTCCTATAATTTTTATAATATTCTTTGGGAGTATAAAACACTCTGTTAAAAAACTCCCCCCCCCCCCTTCAGTTTCAGTAGCTTCACTAGTAATCAAGCAACTTGTAGTCATTATTCCAATATCAGTATTTTTAGAACGATCAAGTTCTCTATCAAAAATGTTTAACATTTTTGCTTCTTCAATCATGCTTTGTTTGACAATATTTTTCATTAATTGTTTAACAAAAATGAAAATATTTTTATATAAGAAAGACCATTGTTTAGATATCTGAATACTTTAAAGAATAGGCTAAAGAATATTAGCAATATGAGAGACACTAATTTTAGAATCAATCCATCTACAAGCATTTATAATATTATTTGTGGCAGATCCAGAAAATTTTTTTAAATTAAAATTTATGTATTTCTTTATGTTGTTAAAAACTTTCTTTGCAAACCTGATATTTTCTACCCAGTGGAAAGAGCAAAACTTCTATGAAAATTCAGAAGAACCAGTGAAACTTCCAGGTAATCAGCACATCTAGTTGAACTATCTTTAAATATTCTATTCATTAGATTTATGTTCACATTGAAATTCTCAATGGATTATGTGCAGTCCACAAGGACCTAGATTTAATATTTATAGTAATTTTTGTACAGAAATTCTTCTTTAACATATTTAAAAAAAATTATTGTAATATTTTAAAAATTTACATTTGGTCCATCTAATTAGTAAAAACAACTGTGAGTCCAAACTTGATGTATAAAATTATCGAGCAGTGGTATGTCTAAAAAATATTGAATTCCAATATCTTCTGGAGATTCTATACGTTGATTTACACCAGTATCTTGTAATAAGATCCATTTGGTATTTTTGTGAAATATAGTTCAAAGCAGCTTACATTTTTTTTTTAATTAAAGATTTCTTAAGAGATTGTTGAAAAAATGGAGCTAATCCGTAAAAAAATAACATACCACATTTTTGTACAACCAAAAATACATTTTTCAGCTATTTATTTATAAATGAACATGTGTGAAAATATTTTTGCCATTGAAGCAGGAATGAGATGCAACAAGCTTTTATGCACATAAAAGTTCAACTTTAAATTATTGTTCTTGAAGTAAAATGTTCAAAATCAGCTTATTTCTGGACATCCAATTTGACATATCTTCTACTTGTAAATACCAAGTCCAATATCAATTATGGCTTTTATGATTTGGCATGCAATTTTGTATGTTTTCCTCTTTTGGTATTACTTGTAAGTACTTGTTTTCCCATATTATCTTCTTACAAAGCAGCATGAAGCAAACCGAGCTTCTTGAAACACATTCAGCAAAGTTAGGATTCATATTTTTATCTGTTTCAATCTGTATTAAATACGGATTTTTTAGCAGCTCGTTAATTAAAAAAATTCTCTAATCTATTCTGAATAAATTCACAACTTCTTAAATAATAAGAAAACCATTTAATAAATCGTGTGCGAGTGACTAAATACTGGAGCAATGCTTCCACTGGTTAAATGTTGCTATTCCCAAAGAAATTTATTCTATTCTCTCATGCAGTTAAAGCAGTTTCAAGAATCCTAATTAGCTGGGATCTGGGAGTCTCATAGAAAAAAGAATGAAAATAGACTGATCTACACAGAAGAAAAGGAAATGAGTAGAAAGAGGGGAAAGTTTCCATGATTACACAACAGTTCCATTTTTGGCACAATGGCTATTTTCTTTTATTCTTGTAATGTAAACTAAAGCTCCAAGATCAGCATTTTTTTAGATGAAAGAAAGGAATTAGGGAACTTAAAAATTTCCTACATTTTCTCGGTGCCGTTCAACCCTGAATATACAACATCAACTGATACTAAATCGCAGAAGGTATTTTGTGCTTTTAAGTTCTACACTCCTTAATAAAATTCTCTGCACAACTTAAGTCTTTTCTTAAATTAATTTTGAATTGTTTAATAATATACAAATATCAGATTTCTATATAAAAGACATTTTAATAAAGAAAATTTGCAATTATTTTTAGCTTTGATTTTTTTTTTTCTTATTCATAATTTCTGGATTTGAATAATTTTTTTACATTATAAATATGAATATAAGATATAATTATTGAGACAATTTATTAATACTATTTAATTCAGTAATGGAAATATTACTAATTTTTACTAATGTAATGGAAATATTACTAATTTTT
>JAPMOR010105659.1:248563-264218 GCA_026543865.1 Argiope aurantia | reverse complement strand
AAATATTACTAATTTTTACTAATGTAATGGAAATATTACTAATTTTTTAACAAAATTTCTTTTAAAAAGCTTTTCATGATGATAAAAGTTGCAATTTATTTAGCTTTTAAAATCGAAAACAATAAAATGCAATTTCTAATATATCACACCATTGCTATTATGCCAAAAATATTACATTTTATATAAGTATAATGGTTTCAATATAGTCGACCAATAAGCGTTTTGCTCGATGCTTTGGTAAATTTATCATATGGGCATTTTGAAGATATTTGTGCTTAGTAAACACTAGTGATTCATAATTTGATATTAAGCAAAATTATGAGTCCTTAAACTATTTTATTTCAAATACAGCATTGCAATTCATATATTATGTACTTTTGAAAAGAAACGAAATTTCTTTTGCTATTGAATGAGTTATTTTGAGTTTGCTTTTCTTTTGTTATTGAAATATCCAATATAAAATCAAGTTTACTTCAATTTTCAAACGGAAAAGGATATTTTTTATAGATTATTTTACTCAGAATATTATTTCTTTACTTCAATGAACTGAAATAGTGTTTTTGTAGTCTTATAATGCTTTCTTCCAATTTTAATGTATTTTTAGAAAAATTTGTTGCTGCCACTAATTTAAGCACTTTTAAGAATATACCATAAATATATATCACATTGATTGCCTAGTTTAATTAGTTTAAAAATTGTGTATTTGAAATTTTTCAAATAAGCATTTATTAATGAAAATATTAAACAAGAAAAATAACTCCATTCTGCTCATGCAGACTATTTATTATAAAACAAATGACCAGCATTTGAAAATGAAAATTGCACCATCACAATATGGTAATGAATGTACATTCATGCTGTAAAATAACAAGTACAAAACAGTAAATAATTCTTAAAAGCAAGTATTATTTTAAGTAAGATTTGTAATTTAAATCTCATTTACAATAAATATTGTAAATTTAATAGGATATCAATTGTATAGTAGAAAATTACGAAAAGAAGACAGAGGTTGTTTACAAAAAGGGGGGGGGGGACAGAAAAGAAGCTTTTATCATATTTGAATTATAAAATTAATAACTAACTTTTAAGATATTAAATTACGACTGAATTAATATGAAAATAAATAAAATGAATCAAAAGATTTTCCTTCAAGAAAAAAAGTAATTATAATCCCTATTTATTAATTAACAAAAAATAATAATAAAAAAAAAGTACACTACATTTACTATCATGTGTACACTTACAAGCAAAAATGTAGACCTTAGAAAAAAGAAATGTTCTTGAAGCTTAGGTTTACCTTTAAAAATATTCAACTAATTCTACTAATTTTTTTAAATAAACTTTTAATATTTTTATTTCTAAAAAAGATGCTAAGAGACTCAACTAGATTAAGCTAAGTATACACAGATTAGATTAATTACACCAAACTGGTCTTTAATTATTAATTTCCAAATAAAGAAAATTTATAACTTTAAAGAAATGTATTTATTCATCTAATGTTACAATGAATTTCATTAAGTAAACAAAATTCGTTATTTAAAAGCACAAATTAATATATCTGCATCACTACATTAACTGTGAATTTCATTCTGTTCTTTAAAAACTGAGTAATTTTTAAAAATACTCATAAAAATGCAATGAAAAATCGTTGTAGACAAAACTTTAAATTATAACAATATGGAAATTCATTTCCTTTTGAAGTAATAAATTTCTAAACTAATAATTTTTCAAAGTCAAAAGATTTCACAAAAAATTATTAAATATCTTTTAATGAAAATTCTAACTTTTGGATTTACTGTTATTTAATCCACTAAAATTATAATATTCAAATAATGCCAATAATTTTGACACATATATTTATTCTTCAGAATTTTATAAACAATTAAGTATGAAATTTTAAGTACTTTTCATTTACAAGTGAGGATATTCAGATTATAAAAAAAAGGATAGCTTATAATTCTTCAGTAAAAATTAGACGAATATTCTAAGTTAAAGAATGATTACATAATTGAAATTACTTTAAAACAGGACTTACAGAAATTTGAGTCAAGCATACAAGGGCAATATTCATAAAATTAAAATTTTATAAAAACTACTATTGATTATTATTGAACAGACATTCTAAGTGTCATAAACAATTTTTAAATATTCATGTCAAATTCCATTAGATCAAAAATTTTATTATGAATTTGTATTCAGGTTTTATTAAAGTAACATCTGAGAATTTGTAAATATCAATTTCAATATATTTGAGAAATGATCACATAGTTATTAAAAAGAACAAAACTTAAACATAATAATTATAAAAAATGAAACAAAATAAATTTTAGAAAATATTTAACTGGTTTCTAATTCATTGTAAAAAAATCCTTTTTTTGGTCTTTAAAAGCATATAGTACAATAATACTTTCAAGTAATACTATACACAAATAACAATGAAATTTAATGTTTTAAATTCATATTAGTGAGCAAAGTTGGAATGCATTTTTTTCCCTTGTTAGTACCATCACCATCTTAGCAACAATCTTCACAGAAAGACTGAAGTTCCACCTGGAATTTAATATTCCAGCAAAGGGATGGAAATACAGAAAAACCAGCATTCCACACAACTTGCTATGGTACTTTTTAAGTTACACTACATACACATCAAATTTCTATAATTTCCATTTTCATCCAATTATAAAGTGAAAACGAAATTCTTTTATGAGATATACAATTACCTATTTACAAACAGAGAAAGGAACATATAAAATGCAGCACAAATTAATCTGTCTGAAGCCCATCTAGACTGAATTGTTGGGCTTCGACTTCTTTTGATGGACTAATTTGTTCACCTTCTTCACAATCCAGCTTTTCTTGTGGAACTGGAGTGCTAAAGCTTGACCACCAGGAGGAGACGGCTGACTTTGCATTAGTGAGTGCACCACCTAAATTGACAAATGTTATCCAGAACAAATAAAACAAACTTTCTAAAAGTCTCAGATTTTATTAAATAAAAAATAATAGCTAATTAAAAATATTTTTATAAAAAGAAACTATATATCTGAATGCAACTGCAAAACTAAGAATTTAATTACAACAAATTTTACAGCAATAAAATAATTTACACCTTGTAATATAAAAAAACTTATATAACAAATAAAATAAACAATACATAACAGGATTTTTAAAATTCTAACATAACAGGATAATATCAAAATTCTATTATTATTTATTGTGTTAAAGAATGTTGCAAAACTTTTGGAAACATTTTTCAGATAAGACTTATTAAGAAAATTCATCACAACACATAGTAATTATTAATTTAAGTCAGAATTAATTTATGTTGTATTTTGGCTTTAGTTGCAGTCCTGGGAATTATTATTTCAAATTACAATTTTATGTTAAAGAATTAAATTTTGTTTGAAAAAAATATGCTGAATATTTTCATTAAAATTATTTATATAATATTTCATGAATATGTAAAATATATTTCTAAGCAGAAGAAAAGGAATTCAGATTTTCAAAATCACCTTGATTTTATTTTCACAAAACAATTTCATTTCATTTTCCTATTTATGTCTGTAAAAACCAATTTCAAAAGCCATCTATGACCTTAGTAAAGAGCGAATAAAATAGATGTTTTTAGGATAGCAGTATGAGCACAATAAAAGGAAATTTCGTTTAAATGGAATACATAATCAAATCAAATTTTGTGACAAAATTCATAATGATTCCTGGTGCACATTTTCATAACTTAATTTATAGCTCTCATATTTGTAATTTAATATCAATTCTCAATATTTGGTATCAAATATTTGAGAATGGTGTAAATGCCATCAAGAATTTTTGAAATAGAATATACATAGTAACATATTATCTTTATAGCTACATATCATACATTAGTATTATTATTGATAATATTTTACTATATAGAATATTCACAATATGGGTTAGTGTTTCAGACAAGTTGGACAAAGAGTGGATTTACAAGGGTATGAAAACATAAGTCATTTGTGCATTCTAGACAATCAGACTAAGATTGTGAGAGTCTTCTATCAAAAGAATGCTAATGAATTGTCCAAGTACCATTAGAAGAATATCTGTTACTGAACAAGTGTGACATACATTGAAGAACATTCTTACCACAAAGAAACAATGAAGCACAAACACGCACTAGGCGATTTAAATTTTAAGAAATAACATAATAATGGAAACTGATTTCAATTGTATATTTCTCTAAATTTTGATACATTTAAATTAAAGAGCTCAATGAATTAAATATATATATATATTGAAAGAAACACAATCAGATGAAGCTTCTATCTTATAACTGCTTCCTATGTTGAAGGAATTTCTTGAATGCCATATAATTTAATGAGGTTGTATATATGACCGATGGTTAGGGAACTTTGCTGCACCAATTTTCAGAACACTGTCTTGCTATTGGAATCTAATAGCTTTTCCATATTTGACAAAGGCCCAGAATTTAATTGAATAATTACATTAAAGAACTGTAATCCCAAATAGCATTCAATAAAAATTTTGTTACAGTTATTAAAACTTTAAATAATTGCTAACCTAAATATAGTAGGTCAACTTATTACCAAATATTTCTCAAATGGATAATTTGAATTTTTTAATATATACCCAAATAATTAAAATCCGATATTATATACTTAAAGGATTTTTAAAAAAATATTTGAAATAGCACAGATCAATCACTTATAAGATAACTATGAAAAAAAAATGAAATGAATTGGTTTGCATTTGTAGGGCAAAATAAATTATTAATATCAAATTGATATTAATCCCAATTTGTATACAGGATTTATTTTTCAGATTATAGGTACTGAAGACTCTTCCTAAAAAGTGGGAAATAGAATTAGAAAGGTCCTCCATTTCAATCACTTGCAAAAAAGATAGGAAACACTTTTTTAAATACCCCCCCCCCCATACACACACATTTTCTCAGTAACAACAAATACATATATCAGAAATAAAGTTAACCAAAAAGCTCTTTGAAAAAGAGCAGAACTTGTAAGAATTCAATAGTACAACAGCTGAACCAATCAGTACATACAGGGAAATAAAATAAATCTGTTGGAACAACATCTGGACTGTTTGTAATGGTAAGTCTAAAATTTTTAAAAAAAGATTTATATACAACTAAATAAAAAAAAATTAATGACGAGATTACTTCCAAAACTTATTACTGAATTTTTATTTAAAAACATTTGAGAATATTTGATGCAATATCTTGAATCTTGTATTTTATTTATATTATAAGAAACAAAACAATATGAAAAAAATGCCAATTTAAGATATTAATTAATGTGATGAACTACACTACCAAGCTTATTCACAATTTTATATACTTGATTACATCAAGATTTTGAGAATTATATTATAAAAACTAAAAAAATATCTATATAAAAATCAATTTCATACTTTTTTAACAAAGCAAAACTTAAAATATAATATTATATATATGTATATAATAAAATATAATGCTAGCAATTTCAAATACTCATATATACTATACATGCATATAAAACATATAGCAACACATAAATATATATTTAAAAAACATTATAGAAATTTTTTAAAAAAAGAAATATATAAAAAAAGAATATTTAAAAAGAAAGAAATATTTATTAACTTTTAAAAATCTTTAAAATAACTGAAAGTATCCATTTGTAATTGAAAAAAAAATCAATTAAATATATTTATACACTTATAGAATATTTACCGATTCAAATTATTAACATAAAGAATGTCATAATCACCTTCAACTCCTTAATTTAAATTTAAAAAATCATATACAAATGCAACTGACTCTTATATAGTGAATTCCTCAAGTGAAATAATAAAAGTTCTGAATATAGAAACTCCTTCTGTATAAAACTCTTAATTACCTGAAGTTGTTAATACCATAATGCTGCTAATAAACTTAAATATATATATATATATATATATATATAAAAGAAGCTCTTTAACAAAACAACAAAAAAAGTTGTATTGCTTTTAATGTCAATCAATAAGCTGGTAAGTACAGAAATCTACTGCTTATTAAGTCATTATGGTATGTATAAAGCTCTTATTTTGAATAAAAATTGTTCAAAGGTATTTTTGTATTGATCTATGATTACAGATCTTATTTATCCACAGATAATTGGAGTACCTGAATTTGCACTAATTACAAGTGCTAGAATAACTTTAAAAAAATAATAAAACACTTTTTGTCGTTCATCACAATGAAGTAAAAAAAAAAGTTAAAAGAACTCTCTTTAACTATACAATTTCAAAATATTTTTATTTTCTCCATATAATTAATAGTTGCATAATTTTTTTAAAGTTCTTGCATTTTTAATGGATATTTATTTATTTAATAATATCTATACAAAGAATGTTATTATAAATAATTAATAGAATCCCAACATCAGAAAGTGAAGAAATAAACTTTCTCTAACTTCCGCATTCTCCTAAACTTCTGCTTGTTCCTCAGTTAAGCAGCATATATAAACTGACAACATGCTGTAATTGAAATCTATGAAATGCCAAATGTCTTTTTCACAAAATTAATATTTAAGTAAGATGAACGCTCATATTAATTTCCATCAGTATGAATAGAATTTGTTGCCCTATAAGCATATTATTATGAAGATGCTGCTTAAATTTGAGAAAATAATATTCTCAAAAAGGAATCTACTTTTATTTCTATGAAAAACTCTCAATAAAGGAGTTCAGTTGCATTTTGTAAGTAGCAAAATCATTTTAAAACAAAACAAAGTTAATATTCAGGAAACTTTAAATTTAATAAATGAAACTGTAAAAAATCTGTTAAGAGGTTGATGAGAAAACAGACATTAAAACATGCATAATGAAAAAGGAATAGAAAACACAGTAAAAAGATTGATGGAAACGACGGCAACGGATTGAATAATGCATCATAATGAAGAGGACAATTTCAAATTAAAAGTTATTGATAAAGCTCTAATGTTAAGAGGAATTTCTATGCACAGAGAAACATACAGGAATACTGGGTAAGGGGAGTGCAGATCATAAAATTCCTTAACAGCACAGCAACAAGTGCTCAGAATTTGAACCCTAACTTAAATTACACAGATCTATTCTAAATGCAAAGCATTTTGCACTATACAGCTGCATTTAAATATTAAATCTTCAAAATAACAATTATTAACATATTTTTTTTATTACTACATTCTTTCCATTTATACTCCAATAAAGAAGAAAATGCTAATACTTAATGGCAAGTAAAATGTAATTCTTTGATATATTTTTTTCTTCTTTCTTTATTTAAATACAAAAAATTGATTGTTTTATTATTTGCTGTACTTGGAATCATTTTGAGCTTTTTTTAACAGATTATTTTCGTTTTTTAAAAATTTGGGGCAACATTTAGGAAGCAATGTTCCATAATATAGATTTTTTTTGCAAAAAAAAAAAAAAAAAAAATATTATGTAAAAACTGAAAATCAAAGAGCATTTTTTTGTGCCATTCCTAATTTATTTTATCATGATATCCTGAAAAATAAATATTAACACAATTAGAACCGATTTAAATAGCCTTAATTTTATAAATTGAAAATTCTTCAATACTAATTGGAGGAATTATAAATAAAATTAAAATATTGAAATAGTTTATTATAAACAGCTTATTTTTACAAAAAGAACTGCATGTTTAAATTGTTTTCATTCATTAACCCCAGGCGTATAAAATTAATGAATAAAATGTTCACGAACCTTACCTACAGCTTTCCCCGTTTGAACAACAGCTTTTCCCGTATTAACCACAGCAGTGTTTAGACGACGACCACGTTCTGAACTCTGCATGGTACTGTTAAGAGATGACTAAAATGTAATGATTTTTTAAAGATTGCATTTAATTCCATATGTCTTAATTTGTCAAATCCAGCAGAAAACCTTAGAAAATGCATATAGATTCAATATATAATTTTAGCTTAAGAAAATTAGCTTAAACAAAATTATATATTGATCATTTATACAAAATATTTATAGAATACTGCTAGATAATTGTAACTATACCATGCTTACACTAAAAAGATTCCCATATAAAGTGCATAAGAGGAAACAAAGCAGAACAACTAGCAAGATTATTAGTAACACAAGGCATAGCAGAAGATAGACATAGAGTGACATGTACTCTAGAAAGAATATTGAAATAAATAGTTATCTTTATGACATTTTGTAACAATAAAAACAATTCATTATTCATTTTTATTGTATTTATTAATAAAATTATAATCAATCAAAAGTTTTCAAATTTCACATAATTGAGCTCTGTGCTTATATATCTTAATACTTACTGAGAAAATTTTAATTTCATATCAGCCATACTAAGTTGTCCTTGAAATGGGTGGCTAAAAATACAACAACAAAAAAATGTTAGCAAAGACAATGACTAGAAAGTAAATCAGATTATCCCTTTTTTGAAAGCAAAATAAAAAAACAAAAATCTGTTAAAGCATTCATATTTTTCTTACCCAGGGTTTACTTCCAGAATTCCTGAATGCAAGCTACAACTCCACATTTTATAATTATGAGTCTGCTTCCATGCATTTACAAAGCTAGGATTGAAGGGTTCAAGTTCTTTGCCATTACCTAGGCACAAAATAATATAATAAAATACATAATATAAAATATAATATTCCAATATAAAAATTTCATTTTATTACTATGATATCACAGTGTATATTTCAATTTAAATAATCATTAAGTCATTTGGTTGATAAAATTATGGCAATGAAATGAATATGCTCTAAAATTCACATCCTATATCATTATTCAAGAATTTCTGCCATTCCTCTATTCCTTATCAAAGTAAAATTCTGTAGACATATATATGTAAATATTATAATGCAAAATCTTCAGCCAAGATGTAAACAAAAGGTGCATTGGATATAAGATGGCTAATCGAAATGATAGCACATTTTGTGTAGTTCTGTAGAATTAACAAACATTTTATATAAAACAAATAAAAGTTATTATAATGACTGGAAGGGGAAAAAAGTAATTAAATTGTTTCTTAAACCCCTTTCAATAAGCAAACTATTTTCAAATAAAGAAAATTTATCATTCCATTTATGTTTGGATATTTGTATAAAAGTAAAATTCAAGACAGAAAATCAATTAGGCAATGAATCATTAATTAATAAATAATAAAAAGAATTTCAATTTACAATAAAATATCATTTTTAATGAATTATAAGATATCAAAGATTGATTGATTAATCATTATTTTCAATAAATAATAAGATGTCAAATATAAAACAAAGTGAGTATTTTCAGAAGCATATTTTTTTGATGACACAAAGTACTTGCACCATTTTTTAAGTAACTGAAAGATAAAGTATTTATCTATTACACATGTCATGACTGAATATGAACAAACATAAAACTCACAGTTTAGAAGTTAAATTTAAGACAAAATAATTGGAATAATAAAATTCTTATAAAACACTTTACTGAAATTAAACATAAAGAATGCATAAAAATTTAAGCTTTTCTTCTAATCATTCTGTCATTTATTAATACATTATATGTAAATGATATTATTACTAAACTTATCAAGGAAAATTAAAATGCAAAATTACCTTCAATTTCAGAAGTACGCATCAAACTTAAAAGGTACAATTTAAATTGAGATCTTAACCACTCATCTCCACCTTCCCAACCTAAGAATAAAAGAAAATTATTTCAAACATTTTAGTTACATTTTTAGAATTTATTTTACGCCTGAAGAACTGATCAGTTAAATTTCATGAAATACAAAATTTAATTGAATCAGATTGCCATTTCAACCTTAACATTATTAATAAATTTTTCAATATATTATACACAACCTAAATAACCTCAAGTTATACACAACCTAAATAAAAATTACATCCTTGCAAAGATTTATATATTTAAAATTTCATGTGAGTGAATTAATACCTTGAACTGAAATACTTTCCTAAACAAACTGACAATGATCAGCTGCACCATAAATTGAGAACTGATGCTTTTTTATTTAAAGTTTTATAAATGAAAAAGAAAGAAGAAAGTATTGAAAATAGAGTTTCAAGGTGCATAGTGAGAAATTACTATAGTGATTAAGTACTTTAAAATAAAAAGTACATTTGTACATATACACATATATACATTTGTGTATTTTCTAAGCATAAGAATTTTTGTTTTATAATAATGTATAATTTTTATTAAGAAATATTTAAAAAGTTAATTTATATGTACATTCTTTAACTTTTAAGATTCCTGTACTTTCACAATAACACAAAACAAATTATGTATTTTTAGTTTTTGAAAAAAACATAAAAATGATCAAACTATCAATACCAAAGAAATTAAGTCAATATTTAAGACTAAAAATAAAAATCTGTGATATTTTTTTCAATATTTCCTAAACTTAACAAACAGTTTATTTATATGGATACATCATTTTTGAAAATGTCAATAGTGATGTAGAAGCATAGTATAACCAAAAATTTTGTGTTTGAATTTTATATATGCAACAACAAATAAAATTTGGCATGGCTGGAATGACAAGTATAAATTTCCCCTGGAATTTAACTCACAATATTTAGTAAATTTATTTGAAGTCTTATAAAGCTAAGAACAAATGCATCCCAAAATAAATACCATCATAAGACTGACAAAATTGCCATGCAATCGATGATAGGACAATGCCATGTTCTAAATGAGTTTTTTCAGATGACTTTTTGTAATATAAAAGAATACCAGCTTTCAGAAATTGTCAGCCTATAAAAAAATTGTCTTATCCTTTCTTATTCCTGAAGTTTAGTGAAAGGCTTTATTAAATGCTTAGCATACTGAAAAATTCAATAAAAACCTGCTTTTTAATCTATATGCAAAAAAACTTACTTTATGAAAATGTTTTAACAAGTCCCAGTTTTCATAAATAACAAAAACAAATTCATTAAGATAAAAACCAACAAAAAATAAAATTTTAAAAAAATAAAACAGCTCTGCAGTTATAAGCAAAATGAAAATACAGTAATTTTTGAAACCAATGCCAGAGAATATAACTAATAACTCCAAAATTTAATAAAACTCATCAAATAAAGAATCTTATTCACTGAGCTGTTTCAAATTTTTTAACGTTTAATTAAAGAAAAAAAAAAAAAAAAAAAAAAAAAAAAAGCATTTTTTTTCTTTTCAAGGTGACTTTTATCATATTGAAATGGATGAGTGCAGGTAAAAAGTGCTCATAAAGGTGCAAACAGGGACTGTCTGTACACAAGCCGGAGCATTTTCCCATGTTAAGCCCAATGCACATTATATTTTGTGAAAACAGTGGTGTAACTAGGCAGGATGCCAACAGTAACATTACTAAAGGGTTCAAAATTATGGAATAAATTACAAGTGGTTAAGTAATAGCTACTTTTCTTTAACTCTTTTTCTCCAGAACTAAAATAAAACTTTAAAAAAAATTCTAAGATTTTACTGCATTGATATATTTATTTATCTCTAAACTTCACAGATTGTTTGCTGAGTAAATTTCTTAAATTTAATCTGATGAAAAAAGTTTCCAAATTCTTGTAGAACCGTTTTCTTCAATCACTGTGTACCACAATTGTTTCTGCAGAAGTTTACCCTAGCTGAATCTTCAACTGAGTAGTAAAAAACAAAGAATAATTGCATTATAGATATTAAATATGTTTGGCTTTCAGTTTTCTAAAAAACATAATAATAAATCATAAAAATGGTTTTTTTTAATTGCTTCAAAAGTTTTTTAATGAATTATTATTTATTTTGCCCAGGTGATATTTGATATATTTTTTTTTTAACCACTGAAAATAAAAAAAGCTTAAAAGAAAAATTCAGATAGTTATCAGTGAGAAAATTTTGATATAAGATGAATTTGTATTTCAGCAATCTTGTTAAATCAGAATAAATTTGTTGGTGCACCCTGGCATGAAAGTTCTTGAAGTATCCTCTTAAATAATTACATATAACATATATTTAAATTTGTCTATCATTACGTTTTAAAATTTAATTTCAAATATTCACATAGTTTTTAACTATATATTTGTTAATACTTTTTTAACAATTGCTATATAATTTTGATAAATAATTTAATTAATCTGAATAATTAAAAAATATTGATTGGATGATAGGCCATATTAATTCAAAACTGTTTCACATATATAATTATTTAAGTTTAAATTCAACTTTCTCTTCCTTGACATTTTTTTCAGGAGAGAAATGAGGAATACAGGTTTAAAATAGGAAGGGTTGCTGTTTTGGCATTTGCCCTCGGCATCAGTTTATATAGGTACATCTCTGTGGAAAAATATATAATCCTTTGTAAAAAAAAAGTATTCTTTGTTTAGAAATAAAATAATTTTGAAACATGTGTCAATAAATATATTTACAATTAAGATTAAAATCTTAATTAAAAATACTTGATATTTAATACTGAAAATAAAAATAAAAATTAAAATACAGTGCATTTTATTAGGATCCTAATACTTAAAGTAACACCATATTATTGATGCAAAATATCAAAATGAAAAATCTCATAACACAGATCAGCAGCTTAAAGACATACAATTTATATTCACAGAAAGTTTTTTTTTTTAATTTTGCTTGGTGCAAATCATGCATCTTCTAGTTTTTAATCATCCATTTTACTATACAGAATTTAATATTTATTACTGCCATAAAAAAATCCAGGGATTCTTAATTTATAAATTTACACTCCTCCCAAGAAAGATAAGTTGTCTTTTATCCATGATTGCACAAATGAAACTAAAAAAGAATAAAACCCTTGATAGAATACACTCCTATCAATCCTATCCTAAATGAAAGACAAATTATAACAGCCACTTCAAAATGGGCAAGTGTTTTTCTTCTTAACATTAGCAAAGGCCTATTTCTGTTTATATTTCTGAAAATCTAATGATTCACAGATGCCTATCCAACACCAATCTGACCTTTCAGATAGAAATACAAATATATGGAACCAATCTTTCACTAAAAACATGTACTGACAGTAAAATAAAGTGGCTGAATAATTCAAAGAAGCAATGATGTCGTTTTGAATTTCATTATAATAAGATATATATTTATGTAATAAAAATATATTTATAATTGCATCCAAAACCAATTTTTCAAAAATCACTAAAACTAAAGAAAAAAAATGCATTCATTTAAATAAAACTGGTATTATTGAAAAGCTTCTCTCTCTCCTCCCCACCTTTAAAAAGGAGTAAAAATGGTTTTTGTGGCAATAATGTGTTTACAGATTACTGCAAAAACACATAAAAATTCTATTTTTATTTTTTACTTAAACTTTGAGTTAATATTTTCAAAAATAGTTTCAGTGGGTCCCTGATACTCAAAAAATAACTTCCCAAATTTCATGCTTCTAACTCCAATGGTTTACACTGCATGTAGGTTATTAGGACAAATTTTCCTGTAAAGAGAGATTTTATTGGGAAAAAGAATTTTTATACAAATTGTAAAGAGGGAAAAAAATCATTCTAAAATTATGGAATGTGAGCCATAAAGAATAAATTTTGAAAAGGTTTTTTTATGCAATCAACTAACATAATACATAATGCACTTAATTACAATTCAATGTAGTACAGCAAAATCAGTACAAGAGATCATTCAAGGGTTTGCTCCAAAATGATATATAAAATGACCAAATGCGTAATAGACTACAGAGGTTTTACTGGAAGTGTTTACAGAGCAGCTTCTTACATGTTCAATATATCCCTTTGATACATCAAAATCATTCTGCTGTATTTTTATTTTTTGTTGATTGGATCCATCCACATTCATCTTTAACAACACACAAAAGGTTAAAATTATACTTACTAGTTATAACTTAAATAAATTCCTCAATACATAAAATAATAAAAAGTAATGTTCACATGTCTTAATGAATCACAAGTATGGCACAGTACATATTTCATACTGCCCTATTCCAATAATAAGCAATGCACATTATTGAAGAAATAAAAAGTGGGAAAAAATGCTAATTACGTATTATTTTAATAAACGCTAGTATCTATTTAACACTGGATTCCTTTGAATTCTTACCTTTTGCTGATTCTCCCCCACCCAATACAAATAGTAAACACGTTTTTATGACTATGCTTCAAATTATCTTATTCAATGTGTGGGAAATGAAACAAAACTAAAAAGGTTTCTTCACACTTTTCAAGAAAAATAACCACTTTCTAAGGACCTTTTTTTTTCTTGTTTTTTTTTCCCCCCAAAATTAAGTTTAAGCACTTTTTATGATGCTATGCACCCTGATAACCACAAAATGAATAAATTATATTAAAAAAAGAAGTAAGGTATTAAAAATATTGCAGAATTGTTATAGAAAAGAAAATTACTTGCTCTTTAAAATAAGATTTGGTTCTGAAAACCCTGAAACTGTGTTTACACAGTAATATGACATATCTGGCATATTCCAACAGAAGCAAATACTTTTTCAAAAATTAAAGAAAAATAAAACCTTGGAAAAACTTGAGATTAAATCATATTCGAAGATTTGAATTTGTGAAATGTTAAAAGCTCTGTTCATCATAATGTAAGAATCTTTTATTTCAGTAATAGCAGATTTGTGGAAAATATCACACAAAAACTGGAATTAAAATTTTTAGTGTATATAATTATCATTATAAAACCCATATAGTCATACATCTAATTAGTTATAATCCTTTCACCTACAAAAAGAAAAAAAATATTATTACTTGATTTTCATAAATCATTAAACTCTTACCAGTGCCATCAAGGAATACATCTTGTCTGTCTTCCATAACATGTCTCACAATGTGATCAGCAAATCTTAAATCTTCTGTGGTTAAATTCAATTGTTTTTTTAAGTCAGGATCTATAATTTCTATTTTTCCATCATCAACCTATTTTTTTAAAAAGTATAATTAAAAGATAGTATAATTTTGTAATGAAAGTTTAATATATAAAATCTTATAATGAGGAGTAAAGTCTGATTGTTGTATAAACAGCATGGATATGGAAAACATTATTACAGAGTGATTATATATGAAAATCAGTGCTTGGTAACACAAAGATTAATGAGATGTCACATATAGGATAGCAAGAGGAAAGACTGTAATGAGACAGACATCAAAGGTGATGAATCATTGCAGCTGTTCAAAATGAAAACATATAAGTTACACAACTGAATAACTTGGAACTATTATCTTATGAAATAATAAATAATTTAGCAGCAATACCAAGTCACTCTTAAATCAAACCATTTTTCATTAAATGTAGAATCTCGCATGCAGCCTACATTAGAAAAAGGACATTTAACTGTATTAGGATTTTTAGGATTATAAGTACTTAAATAATTTTAAAATATAAATTTAGGTTTAATTTAATTTATTAAAATTAAATCATTTCCTTTGAAGAAAAACAATGGTGATATTGTGCTGCAGTCATATGCCAAAGGAGATAATCAGACATCTTATCCAAACTTCCATGCAATATCAGAAGGGCAAACTTTTGACTCTTGAAATTAGATTTAATAACCAACAGATTGTTATATGCTGCAAATCTTGAGTTTCAAATCTGGAACTGACAATTAATATCTTATCATAATCTTATCGAGGTTCAATTCTAAAGACAAGCA
>JAPMOR010105659.1:237573-248553 GCA_026543865.1 Argiope aurantia | reverse complement strand
TTTTTTTTGAAAAAATAATCTAATTTCAACTAAAATAATCATAAATATAGATGACTAGCCAAAATTTAATCAAATATTGTCTTAATATCAAAAGTAATATTAATAATTATTCCCTCTTTCAAGATTAATCTTCATTAGACAAATTGTTCATAAATAATAAATATAAGTAACAAAAACAAAATTTTCAAAATATTAAATCTTACTCACTTCAATTATTACATCAAACAGTTGTTTCTTTTGTTTAAAAAGAATATTTGTAGCGCCCACAAGAAATCCTCGAACACTGAGATCATTCAAAACATCTAAAAATGGCAAAGACAAATACGGATGGCAAAGCATGCCCTAGGAAGAGAATACATATATAAATCTAGTAACATACTTATATATAAAGGAAATGACATTATAAAAATTACAATTCAAAAGAACCAAGTCTGTCTTCAAGCATAATATTATAGTTTCTAAGTACAAACTATTTAGGAGAATTAACTCGATATTTTCTTCCTGGTACTTTTCACTATCTTGATTTCATAAAAGCATAATAATTTTACTTAAATTAATATAACAGACATAAAAAAAAGTTTAAAACATAGGGTATCAATTGAATTTCTTTACAATACAAAATTTTCATTCATTTTCTGCAAGCACAGAACTTCTGTTGAAGGTACATAATGAACCTTCTGAAAAAGTCATATTGTAATTTTTGCATATGAACAACTTCAGAGAAGAGTTTTTAAATATCATTCAAGTATGCAATATTTATTTTTATTTAGGTATTTATTTATTTCATTATGTTATCATATTGTACTGATTTTTTTTTAAAGGAGGGTGAAGTTCAAAAACATATTTCATGCATTCACATATGATAATAAGGTAAATACACTGCCAAGAGAAATTTTAAATTCAGACCTTGAAATAGACAGTAGAACACATTTCAGCGGATTCAATTCAGCATTAAATATGATTTCTGGCAGAATGGAAATGAAAAAGAATTTATTAAAGAAAATATGCCAAGGAAATATTACAACAATCTAACTGAAGAATATTCATTCTGATCATATTTAAGTTATATCATTTCACATTCAGATTAAATAAATGATATAGACTATCACCTGAAAGATATCTACTAATAATAAAAGCAAATGCATAGGTATATATCTGTCTTTTACTACTTTATAGTGTAGACCATTTCACAGAAATTCGAAAATTAGCATAAAAATAATTTAGAAAGTATATATAAGCACCTTTGCATTAATGTTGGAATTAATTGCATACTTCACATAGGAAATAAGAAAATGCTGATGAAAAGTTGCAGTCAAATGTTAAAAACATAGACAGTTATGACATGACTTGATTCCATTAGACATGTTCATGAATAGAATAGGTGCAAAGTTACTGAAAACTTTTAGAAGAAATGGTTCAAAGAAAAAGAAAAACGAAGAAAAGAAAATAATTTAAAGTTTACAAATACTTTGTTAAAAGAACCATGAATATCAAATCAAGCATAGATATTAATTTGAAATAAGATACAATCCATATTACTGATGAACAAATTGGTCAACAAAAGAAATTAGTTTAAAAATAAATAAATAATAATAAATCCACAAAGGGTTCAAATTCCAATAAAATTTAGCCAATTCCTTCTTTAATGAGCAATTTAAAAAAAAGAGAGAAAGACATCAAAATGGGACCGAAACAGTATTTTAATGTCTCGCAAGAGAATTTTTATATTTTTGCTTCAAAAGTAGAATTTCTAATAAACTTATAAAAACTGATGGGAAAATATCCATTCTTAATTTCAAAACTTATTTATCTCAACCTTATATATAAATTTCATAAAACTAATATTCAAGCAAAATTAATATCATTCCAATATAGATTATTAACATATATATTTAAATTCAATTTTAGAAGAAGTAATATCTATATAACTAAAATACACCAGTTCATAAAATTTTAAAAAAGTAAATGATAAAAATTATATTTATATCATTAAAAGGTTAAAAATATGATAAAAAACTTAATTCATAATGAAAATTATAATTTTATTTTCATATGCAGTTGATTGAAGATTATTTGAATCAAAAAGGGGATATGCAATTATTTTCACATTTCAATGCAAAAATATGAATGTAATTCAAAGCAAAGGGAAAAAAATAGGGGAAGAAATTTGCACTGAAAAAGTATACAAATTGAGCATTCAGCACAATTACATTTGTATTCTTGACTTTATTTTATAAGATAGTTAATTAGAGTTATAAAAAAAGCTCTTAATCTAATTACATATTTCTTGAATGACTAACATTGCAAATTTAAAAAATCTTGCATATCTTTTTAAATAGCTCTTATTAATCCGTTCTCATATGAGAAAAGCAAAAAATATCACCTCCAAGAAATAGAATAAAATCTTCAGGCAGAAATATGCAATTTTTATTCTCTTATTTTTAATATTTTATGGACTAAGTTCAAGTGTCATTTGGGGTGCCACTTCAATAAAGCAGAATAATCCCAAGAGGGTAGGAATCAACTTTTAAAACTCCCTGAACTATTATAACATTTCTTATTCAAAGATACATACATATATAAAATATTATCTTCAAAACCTTTAGTGACAAAAAAAAAAAAAAAAATCATGGATATAGAGAAAAGATGTAGATTAATGAACAAACTAAGAAACAAAATAAATCAGTATTATTCAGAAAGTGCATTTAACACCTAAGTTATAGTATTCCATTATGTTTTGTCCAGGATCTGGTGAATATTTTTTTCATTAGATTTTACTCAAATTTATTATTTTTGTGAGGGGGGGGGTAAAAACGCTTTCTTTTTGAGAACTTTCTTCCCTCTTAAATATTCTTATTTTCTGTAATTTTTCATTACATAATAATTTTCAATACATTTAAATATTATCTGCATTAAGAGGGGGAAAATGATAAGCCATATATTTTCAAAGTGAATGAATTAATGTGTAGCACTTTTATTTTCTTTTTCATTTAGATTACTCAGCCTTTTATACACAACCAATTCTGAGCTATACATAAAACCCAGATTAAATATGCAACTTAATTAATTAACCTGTTATACAGTTGAAAAAATTCAACATACTTCATATTAAATAAAAATTCTGAATAAGCATTTTTACATTACTGAATTTAAATATTTAATTATATAAATGGCATTTTTCGAAAATAATAATATTCATTCTTTATAGAAATATTTTCAAATGCTTTTTAACTGTAATAAGGAAAAACTAAATAATTTTGAACTTCAGTTAATTCACATTAACAACTGAAACACTTTTCTAAATATTGTATATTTAAAGGGTTATTCTTTCAACATATATTACAAGCACTTTTATAACTGTTACAAATAATCCACATCCCATATGTAAAAACATTTATTTGGTTTCAAATAATATATTTTACTAAAATGTTTATCAGCATTAATTTAGATTTATACAGTTACAGAAATTCTTTTTAAGAACTCAGAATATATAGAGAGAGTTCGAATTTAAGTTAAATTTAAGAATTGTAAGTCCTAATATGTATCGGTCTTTAACCAGAGTGATTTGTCTTATTACATATATAAAGTTACCCCTTCAATTATTTAACTGCTTTTAAAAAGTGTGTATTTATAGATTGAAAAATTATATATTAAAAAAGTATAATTCAAAAATATTTTTTTTACAAACTACTGAAATCTTTACCTTAGTAAATATACATAATGGCAGGCCACACTCATCGGATTCAATGTCCATCACATTTAAAGATTTTTCAGTCTCTGAGATTTCATTCTTTTCAGCTTGAGAGTTAGATGTACTCCACCGTCTGACTTCACTATCTCCTCCTCGAATAGTTGAAGATGGTAAGACAGAAGATTTGCTACCTCGAAGAGAAGACATTATATTTGATATCCCATCATTAATAGCTGGAATAACATTCTGTAACTTTTGACTCTCTTGATTGGTATCTGTAGAATCATCTTGAAATTTCAAAGATGAGTTATTTAATTTTGTTTTGTCATCTCCCTCCAACAACTCATTGATTGCATGAACCAATTTATCTTCATCATTCACCTTTGTTTCTGTACCTGTAGATGATGTAATACTAGTAGCACTAGAACCAATATCTGGTGTAATATGATTCACTTTCACCCAACTATCACCTTCAGTATCGCTACTGTTTAAACTGGAACCTTTACTAGAAGCTTCCGAATCAGGAAAACCCAATTTTTTAGTGGATAATGTTTTTGGTCTAGAAATTTTACATTTTAATTCATTAAGATTTTGAGTAATATTTTCATTATCATTTGCATCAGGACATATCACAGTGGTGTGGGGCTTATTATTTTTGAAAGAATCATTATCCTGAGATAAACAGTCATCATTTGTATGTTCTACAATATTACAATGCATTGGATTCGATACATTGTTGGTTACCACATCTTTAAGTTGAGTTTCATTGTTATTTTCTTTATAGGATACCTCTAAATAATCTTCCTTATCTGTTACAGTTAATTGAGGAGTACTCCTTGTACACCAGGATGTAGCAGCTTCATTTAACCCCTTTTCAATCATTCCTGTAGGATCAAATATAAGCATGTAATTAACAAATATTAATTGAATTATACATTTAATAAAAAAAAAAAGGTTTACAGCATTTATAAATCAGGAGACAGTTTCTAAATATAGTATTAAGAAAAAATTAAGAAAAAACAACATGAGATTATAGTTGCTTACCAGGAATTAAGGAACAAAGAGTAAGAACTGCAGAACAAAGATTTTTTACAGGTGCCTTGTAAAATAGAACCTTTAAAAAATCACAATATCAAAAGGAAATTCAATCTAAAAACAATTCAATTCTCACTGGAATAAATTAAAATGCAAATTACAAGACCACTTTTAATGAAATATAACTTACCAAAACGTGTAAAGTAAATAAATTCAATTTTGATTTTTAAACATGTTAAAATGATAGACTTTTGCTTTTAAATATTTACATATACATCTCTCTACTATCAGAATATTTTAATTTTAGAATCTGATGCCTTAGTTTTTACTAATTAACGAAAAATTATTGTTAACAGTTCATGCGGTTTAGCATATTGACTATCACACTGAATTTTCTAAAATATAATTTATATGGGCCCATTAGTGACCTCAATGGCAATAAAAATATTAAATAATTAAAATTTACTTTTAGTAAAGTAATTAACTAATAATAAAGTACTTAAACATATATGTAATTTCTTACTACTATCAGAAATATATAACTATATGGTGAGCAGGTAAAACAAGCTGGAATCACATAATGCTCACAAAAAATTGCAGCTCAATTCTTGAAGGTTGGCAAGCAGAGCGACCAGGGAATGTAAACTTCTAGTCAATATTTTAAAAACAATATTTTTTCTCTTCAGAATACAGGAAAAAAAATATTATTTCTAGATAAATTTCACAATAAGAACTTTGTTCATCTGTAATATAATAAACAAGAGAAATGCCAATTTTTTTTATATGAGGTTCATGCATTTGTTAAAAAGAAAAAAATTAAAAGAAATAGAAAGAATTAAGAACACAATTAAGCTAAGAAAACATTTTCTGTTTAAGTACTTGTTTAATATTTACATTACGATTATTGTAAATAATGATACAAATTATATAAGTATAATGATTTAAATTATTAAGAAAAATATTTTGAAAAAAATTTAAAAAGATACCTAAAAACCCTATGTACAATTTAAAATAATTCAGCAAAAATCTACAAATAAATTATCCAAACTGATTATCAACATACAGAATGGTTAAAATCACTACATATATATAATATAATTCAAAATTTAATATGATGCTAATTATGATCTATTTTAAAAGGAAAAAAAAATAGCACTAATATCTCTATTGTAAGAAAGAAAATAATTATAACTAAAATTTACTTTTACATTTTGAAGGGATAATAAATTCCTCAGAAATCAAAACTATTGAAAATATTGTATTTTGTTTTAAATTTTATTTCATTATCTAGCACTAGTATCATTCCCAAAACAATTAAATGGCAAACATAGGAATTGAAAAATTCTTATTTAGCATTTAGCTGAAAGGGTCATAAAAGGAAAGGTCTGTAAGGTCTTAAAGGAAAGGTCTAATTAAAGGCACAATAATAAGATATGGAAAAAATTTAAGAAAACTGTTTTTGATTACATTTTTTTTAATGTGACAGAAATTTCATAACAATAAAAAAAGAAATGATTTTAAAAACCTAAGTTTAGCGTTCATTCAACTGAATTCAGGAAACTAGAACTCAAAAGTTTTGCTAACATTAAACAATGTAAAGGTTTACTATAGTTTAGTTTAATTACATTAATGTCGGTTTTGAAAGCATTTCCAAGGCTATTTTGGCAAAGACCTCATTATTTTGAACTCTAGGCAGATGGCTAGAACGACACTTGAGCTGGTACTGCCTTTTAGAGACTTCAGAATCACATTAGCAAAATGTTAATTTGCCCACAATGTCAGCTTTAATAGGCGCTAGGTCTACATTATGGATTTTTAGTGGGATCTGATTTTGAGCCTGGAGGCTTCCGGCCCTAAGAGCTTAACTGCAAGAGGTCCACAAACAAAGAAAAGAAACTACAATTACTTTATAAAATATTTAATACAGAACTTTTGTAATATAATTTCTTCAAATTCAAATACATGATGAAATTTATCATTAAATTAAATGAAGTATTGAACATATTCTTACACATTAATCTAATTTTAAATCCTTTTTGATATCACAATCAATAACTAATATAAAATTAATTTTGCATATTTCCTAGAAGGCATTTAATTGATGCACATGAGAAAAAAATAGCAAGCATTAATTTTTTTTGAAGTTATAAAATCTCACAGTCAAATTATTACAAAGCCACACAAGAGTAAAAAGGTAATTTACAACTTACTTTTCTCTCTAATAGAAGAAGTTTAAAAAGAAGTAAAGTTTTATGCTTAAAGCGTAACACAAAATCTCGCACAGATAAACCTATAAATTAAAATTTTACAATTACTTTAAATTCAAAGCCATATCTGATCAAAAACATGCATAAATACTAAATCATCGCTGTTTAATTTTAATTAACTCCATAAACATAACAATTGAACAATTTATCTTTAGCATGCCAAATTGAGGCAACTATCAATATATCAAAAAGTCACTTAATTCACTTGGAAAGACTTAAAACTATGAATCAGAACAACATTCCCAGATATTATGAAATATAATAAGATAAAAAAAACTTGTTGATATAGACATTTTAATTAAAAAAATCAACTAAATTGTTGTATTATTTTAAAAAAAATCAAACTATTGTAACTTAACACATGAAGACATTTTAACTAAAATAATTAAATACACTATGTTTTATTATATATGACATATTAAGGAGACTGTCAATGGAATTTGTAACATACTAGAGAGAAATTGCTCTAATAAGAATAAAAGCAGTTAAATGTCATTTTCCTCCAAACAAAGCCAATATGCATATTTTCTTTTAACACCCATAAAGAACTGAACATACATTTAACATGCATAACTAAAGTATATTCTACACCATCTAAAACTCTGAAAAATTAACGAGTCAAATATGTTTGGCACAGTCTGTATTTTGTAGCTACATTTTTGATAGTTTTATTGTTGAAAAAAAAAGGGGGGGGGGGAGAAGAAAAATATGATCATGTTATGAGTGTTATTTTAACAAGTGCTGACAATCTTGAATCTATGTCACACAGAATTCTTCTCCAAATTTCCATTTTCATTTTCTCAATATATCAAGTAAAGAAAATCAAGTAATAATAATGGACAGTGCTTATCATAGAAACCAAGAAAAAGATGGTCAAAGAAAAAGAAACTAGATGTCTTATTTTCCTAAAAAATTTAGCTTAAAATAAAATTTAAGCTAAATTTTTAAAATTAAATTCAGCTCCTTAAAAAATCTTATCCAAGTTAGGTTTAAGATGATTTAAATAATTAAAGGAGAAACAGAAGGCCTACTTTAGCATAAAGGATGTTTCCTCCTTGATAAAAATTGTATGTGTGTGTGGGGGGGTGGGGAATAAAGGATAAAAATTCAACCCTCTTATTAAGCAACATGTAATTTTACCATGCAATGAGAAATTATTAGTACTATTAGTATTTTCATTTTTCGGGAACTGGAAAAAAAACAACCTAATTCCATAAAATCTATGATAATGAATAATGTTTTAAAGAAAGTTGCTTATTAACTGATCATCAGAGAAATAGTTGTTCCCCACTCTATATTTATAAAATTGAACATTGGCTTATTTGAACTTTTCATAGTTCATGGAAGGATTAACCATACTAGAAGGTTTAACTATACTATTAAAAAATTGCATATACTTTGAACTGGGGTAATTCGTCGATAAAATGGTGATTGCAAAATATGTTGATGACTAGGAACTAAATTTTCATCCTGTATTTTTCATATATTTTTTGTTTACTTTGTAGAGGAGGTCAAATCAAATATTACAGACTGATTTTAATAAAATTAATTAATTAATTTATAATATTAATTTTATTAATTTTTAAAAAATTAACATAGTTAATACTATAGTAGAAAACAAGAAATGTAATTATTTTATAAGAAAAAACAGTATAAGCTAAGAAAATCGATATTTACAACACAGTCAAATATACATTATCAAGTTCTAGAATGGGCAAGCAACCTTTACATATAAGTATCTAATGTTGGAATTAAAAAATATCCTAAATCTGACATCTCTATAGTAATAATTAATTAGGATTGAGGAGCTTGAAATTTCTTAATGGATAGAATATAAATATTGCTCAATATTGCACAACATGAAAATATATGTATTTTGTTTTTTTATTACATACATACAAAACAGATAAATAAAAGTGCAGGTACAGCATCTTATAAAAAAAATCCTCTAGGAACAAAATTAATTTAATAAAAAAAGTATACAAGTCATTTAACAAATAGATTAGTTCAACTTAAGAATAAAGTAAAATGAAAAAAACTATTTCATATGTTGTTCTGATAAACAGTGAAATCTACTCACCCAGAAATGCTTGTTGTCCATCAGACAGATCTTTAGGAAGAGAACTATTTAAATTCTTGTAAGTTTCTTCAAGTAGTGACACTTTACTAAAATCTCTTTCATCAAAATATGCATGTGTAATTAATTCCAGCTTGGCTTGGATAAGACCATACAAAGGTACTTTGCTCAATACACACACACTTTTTTGAACAGTTTCTCTGGTAATGTCAGAACTCCTTCGAATTAAATTCTTTACAAATAAAAAATAAAATAAAAAGATTTTAAAAAATGAACATTTGTACTAATATACAAAGTTAACATAATTAAATTCATTGACTGCTAGACCAGAGAGGACATTATAACCATACATACACACACACATATATATACAGAGTGATCGATAAAGGCCTTTGAAATTCAAAACAGCATCTTATAGAGCAAGGGAAAGAATTTTTACATAGGCTAGAGTGACGATGCTGAATTTACCGAGATAAGTTACAGTGCCCCTAGCAGCCAATTAAATAAGTTACAAAAAATAAATAAAAATCTGCTAAAAAAAATCCAATTACAAAAATTTATGCTATACTATAATAAAAACACAGGGAAAAGATTCAATGAATCAGCTGTAAAATTTGCAGATATATTTGAATTTGAAATTATGAACTTTTTATAACTTTAACAAAGGGTTTGTTATGTAATTGAAAAATGTATCTGTATGTTTTAAAAATTATTTTTGTTTATTTTTTATTCATTTATTGTGTTGTTGCTTAACTCGGGAAAAAACAGTATAATACCAGATAATACACCTTCTCAATTTTAGGACAATTCTTTTTTCAAGTCATGGAAAGGTCATAATTTTATTCCAAAATATTTCTACCAATTCTACAAATAACTCCATGAAATCTATGCCTGTGTTTTTATTCTTATTGATCACCTTCATTTTTTGTAACTTTCTTATTTTGGTGCTAGATATCTTGTCTCAATAAAGTCAACATAGTCACTTTACAATAGGAATATAATACTTCTCAGTCTACACAATACACCATTTTAAATTCAAAGGGCTTAAAAGGATGTTATCATTCACTTAGCATATACAAGATTCAAGCAAGACAATTTTAATAGTTTAAATTCTATATTGATATCTCCCTAGAATTTCTTTTCGAAATCTTGCCAGCTGAATTTTAAAAAGTTTTTATTAAAAAATTTTTTGAGAAATCTGATTTAAGAACATACTTTTGCATTCATCTGTCGATAACAAGATATTCCATAGACAGTCTGATGAGGATTATCCAAAGATGGCAAATGAAAATAAATTGTATCTATAAAGAAAGAAAAATTTCAATAAAGATACAAAAATTAAGAAATTTTAAAGAAACAAAATGGTTTAAACTTCAAAATAAAGAAAAAATTGAAATAAGAAAATTGACTAAGACAATCTTTAACTATGAAAGCAACCAATCATTTTGACTCTTACAAAACAAAATTACAACAATATTTTCACAAATTAGAATAATCTACTATACAGATGAACATGGGAAAAAAAAACAAAAAACAATGGAAGTTGTCTCCCTAAAACATTCTCGCATATCCTCTAATATACTTGTCATGCCAGAGAATGCCTTACATGGCATTAGCATACAATAGTTAAGAAATATTAACTTAGCCATGAATATGGCATTTTTACTGAATCCATTGTAACATCTTAGGCAAGTGTTTTGCCAGTTAATCCCTGGCACGCATTAAGAGTATCAAAAATTGAATTCACGTTTTAGACACATTTTTTGCAACACATTGAAATAAAAATCTGACACAAAACTGCATTTGTAATCACAGAATCCCATAATCCCACAAATTTAATATATTTTTGTCATTATGTTTTTGAATTATTGTGTTTACATGTCTCTGAAAGTACAAACTGACACAGTTAA